>CM056392.1:28413501-28499511 GCA_029718625.1 Synaphobranchus kaupii | reverse complement strand
CGTGCGGTCACTGTGATCTCCATACAGGTAAGGGCGCAAGGCAGAAATCCACCTGTGCCAATGTCCCACAGTGCACTAACACAGGATGTGCATTTCGAGGATTCTCTGTGTATCCAAAACAATTGTGACTGCATTGAAATTCTGTCTATGCCAGAGGCCTCTGTTCATTAGAAACTGAATAATGTCGAATCCGGTCCGTGACTGTGCTGACTAACCTGCAGCCCTGCAGGGCCGCCGCAGAATTTGCTTTGCGTCGAACTGTCCCTTTAAATGGTCTGGATGTTACTGTCAGTACCCCATTTCTGCCAGCAGGGGGACTCTTTCTCCCTGGTGTTCCACTGCCGTTTGTGTGTAACCTATTTGTGTGAAGAAGAACTTGGCCATCTGCCATACACCGAAGAGAGCGGGGGAAAAGTGGAACATTACACGTACTAAATTTGTATTTTTGTTTTTATTCTCATTTGAGAAATGAGATGTACCCTTCAGCTCTTTGACCTGCAATGCACTTTAGACTTTAGTGGAATAGCCTGTACAAATCGCTGCCAACAAAAAAGTTATCATAACTGAAATGTTTATGTTCAGATCATCTTAGTTCAGAACCGGTTTCCTTCCTTCTCCCCTCCCCCAAATTTAAACATGTTATTGGTGTGTCCCCCCCC
This sequence comes from Synaphobranchus kaupii, assembly GCA_029718625.1. Classification (NCBI taxonomy): domain Eukaryota; kingdom Metazoa; phylum Chordata; class Actinopteri; order Anguilliformes; family Synaphobranchidae; genus Synaphobranchus; species Synaphobranchus kaupii. The sequence continues at coordinate 28,498,852 of CM056392.1, read as the reverse complement.
CCCTTTGGGTTTACGAGCTCCGACCGCGTTTGACCACAGACGGGCGGAATGTGTGGAGCACTGTCTGACTCACCCCGCTGTGGTTACCGTCTCGTTTTAATGAAATCACTCGTTTAATGAGCTAACCTGCCCCCAAGGCTGGTTTACAGCTCATAAGCGCCTCTCCTTCGTCCTTCGGGTGTTTTTTGAGAACACCTGCCAAATAACACTAATAACTTTGCCGTTAATATCTTTGGGCCTGTATGTCCTGTTGGCCTGTACTGTTCAAATTAAGGAATAAATAAGTTGCGGGGCGAATGAATGCTGATATACATTTCATATAAAACGGGAGCCGAGTTCTTCCCAAGTACGTAAAATAGTCATTTATCTAAGTTGGAGCGCCACCCTGTAACGCACAACTTCAAACAAATTGTGTTTTGGTTGTTTGTATAATCGTCTGCAGTAAAATATCGGTTTCTTTTTATTTTTGGGTGAATTTTCTCGTAAAAAATATATAGGATGTCCTTTTGATGGATCCCAGGTGGCGCTGGTTTAGGACCCTCATTTAATCTTACTGCTGCTGTTTTTCACAAAATTTAATCTGTGTTATATATAGTAATCATAAGGTTTCCGTCCAGTTAAACTACCTAATTTATTGAAAGACTCCTAACTTTATTGAAAAGAAGTTTTCAAAGATGAGCCATTAAACCACATCTGGTGTAAATAATTGGTGGAGACAGTGTACAAGGCAAACGTATACAGTGGACAAAAGAATCCCCCCCCCCCCCCCCCCTTTTTTTTTTAGGGAGCAGTTAGGACCCTTGCTGTTTTTAGGGAGCAGTTAGGACCCTTGCTGTTTTTAGGGAGCAGTTAGGACCCTGGCTGTTTTTAGGGAGCAGTTAGGACCCTTGCTGTTTTTAGGGAGCAGTTAGGACCCTGGCTGTTTTTAGGGAGCAGTTAGGACCCTGGCTGTTTTTAGGGAGCAGTTAGGACCCTTGCTGTTTTTAGGGAGCAGTTAGGACCATGGCTGTTTTTAGGGAGCAGTTAGGACCTTGGCTGTTTTTAGGGAGCAGTTAGGACCTTGGCTGTTTTTAGGGAGCAGTTAGGACCCTGGCTGTTTTTAGGGAGCAGTTAGGACCTTGGCTGTTTTTAGGGAGCAGTTAGGACCCTGGCTGTTTTTAGGGAGCAGTTAGGACCCTGGCTGTTTTTAGGGAGCAGTTAGGACCCTGGCTGTTTTTAGGGAGCAGTTAGGACCCTGGCTGTTTTTAGGGAGCAGTTAGGACCTTGGCTGTTTTTAGGGAGCAGTTAGGACCATGGCTGTTTTTAGGGAGCAGTTAGGACCTTGGCTGTTTTTAGGGAGCAGTTAGGACCTTGGCTGTTTTTAGGGAGCAGTTAGGACCCTGGCTGTTTTTAGGGAGCAGTTAGGACCTTGGCTGTTTTTAGGGAGCAGGGAGGGAGGTTAAGCCTTTGAGCTCTCAGGTGTTTACCTGTCATTCTAAACCTGAACATTTCCACACTCTGGCTGATCTGTGGCTGATCTGTGGCTGATCTGTGGCTGATCTGCGGCAGCGTGACGCTCTGTACGATGGGGAAGGATCCCCCAGCAGTCCCGGGTTTCAGCTGTTAGACAGAACAGTGCGATCCGGAGCGTCACGCCAAGATGGGATCCTCTCATCCCACTGCCACAGGAATACACACACACACACGCTCACATTCACAGACGCGCACACACACACACACACACAGGCATTCACACACTCACACATACATTCACTCACATACATACACACACACTTACGTACGCACTTGTACACACACACACAGTCAGAGCTAAGGTGTGAAAGGGGTGTAATGTAGCGCTGGTATTGTATGTTTAATCTCCGAACCTTGCTGAGGAGCTACACTGCTCCTGGAGCTGCCTCCTTGCTGAGGAGCTACACTGCTCCTGAAGCTGCCTCCTTGCAGAGGAGCTACACTGCTCCTGGAGCTGCCTCCTTGCAGAGGCGGTGCCTGGATGATTCATTCAAGAGCTCATTGTAACCTGTATACATTACTTATTAAACGTTGTTCTGTTAAACTTTAAAAGTGATGATTACCTACTGGAATTCACATTCGGTAGTAAATTTTTATTTTTTTTGAAGGGGCAGGGGGCAATGGAGGTTCCCTGAGCACGTAAAATCAGCTCACCCAACAACCCCCCCCCCCCCCCCATGCCCTGCATGCACCCTCCTTTCCTCCACTACCACCTCCTCTCCTCCGTGCCCCGGAAACCGATCTTTGTGTCATAATCTAATGTTGCTGATTTGGCTACATATTACTTACAAATAGTTACAAATTGATTAATGTCTCGACGCAAACTGCAATGTCTGGAACATTGTATACTGTACATGCAACTACTTGTACTGAAAACGTTCAGGCAGTTTTGCATACTTCCGGGTAGGAGAGGAGTGGTAGTGGGGGAGTGGAGGAAAGGAGGTGGGGAGTGAAGAATATTGGGACGCACCCTTTCCCACAGATGGATACTTTCTGATTGTACTTTCTTGCTACCAGTGTTTATTAGAATATAGCCAGAAATATCCACCAATCACCATGGCCGTTGTTCAATTAGTTGTTACCAGTGTCCTCCGTGATTGGTGGAGCTTGTTTCTGTTTTCCACCAGTACGGTGACGTTAAGAGTATTCTCATATGTTGTTCACCTGAAGGAACACTTTGTTTAAAATGGTGATGGAGGCAGATTTGCATACTAATGCCCAGAGATTTCGGGTTCAAAAATATTCTGTCCTTGTCTGCGTGTTTAAGGGATGTGATTCTCCGGAACTGGTCTAATAACTATCCAGCTCTAACTGGATATTTTTTAGAATATCGTTCGACAGTGGTCCACAGCTCTGTTTCTCGAGAGCCTTTTTTTTTTTCGACTTAAAATGAGCAACCAATCCAGACCCAAATATCCAGGTGAGGTGAGCTACATGTGTAATCAATAGCTTTAAGTGGTCGTATAAGTTTCTGAGTAACATCAAAAACCAGCACAATACAGCATATCTCCAGGACCAGCGTTGTAGATCCCTGGGTTAGCGGATGTTCGCGAGAATGTTTCTGGGAGCATAGGGCTTGCTTCCTGCCTCTGATATCCAGCGTCATGCTAATCGTTACTTGGAGAGAGCCGCAGCACTGGTAGATATGAAGGTCTGTGGGAGTGTGGCACTGCTTGTGTAATACCCATTATCGCCTGCAGAGGGCAGAAGTGTGCACACGCCTCATGAGAATGTTGGGACCATTCAGACAGCGAGAGAGGGAGGAAGGGAAAGAAGAATGGAAGAGAGAGAGAAAAAGCTCCCGAGTGTAAATTGACATCATTAATTTTTCAGAGGTATTAATTAACCTCTGAGGCGGTGGTGAAGTGTTTTTATTTTTATTTTTTTCAGTCTCAGAGTTAGCGGGTGGGCTAACGCGCTGTCCTTGTCGGGGGCGGCTATCGGCACCGCCAGCGTCCACCTTTCACTCAAACCCCCGTAACCCTGTGGACGCCCTCGAAATAACACACCCCACACTCGCACGTCCCCCAGTAAAATAGACCTTCATATCCTGTCAGATGTATTCCATTTTTTATGTTTACTGTCCATTTTTAGATTATTCGGTCTGTTTATTTACGTTAATTTATGTAGCCTACTGTACTTAGGTCAGCATTTTAAAACAAGCATTTTACTAATTGTGGTTGCTTAGATAGGCCTATCTTTAGTATGGAGGAATGCAATTGGTTTCCTTGCTTTTTTTAAATCTGGATCTTCCGTAGGATGTTGGACATTAATGGCAACAACAACAAAAAGCTCTAATTAAAATTTCAGTTGAAATCAGGAGGGAAATTCTGCACTTTTTCAGGGCTTCTTTGGCTGTACTTCCCGACACGCTTATATCACGGCTGATGAATGTAGCATCATATTCACAGTAGACAACGTGATGAAGCTCCGCTTGGCAGTTCTCATGGCAAAGCATGCCTGGAGAATTTGCGTGAAATGGGTAATTATACTCGAAATGTGGATTGCCCTCGCATTGCTTTGCGGAAACTGCATTGTCGGCGATAGGCGTGTAATCGCTCGGCTCCTGTCGCGTCGGCGCTGCCCTGTCGGCGGCGGTAAACGTAAAACCCGCGCGCTTCGCAGAGACAGCGTAGCAGCTGAAGCGGTTATTGCGGTGCCGGTCTACGTTTAAGCGGGTAATCCCGGCGATTTTCTGTTGCTTTAGCGCTGTGTTCCCGGTTCTGTTTCTCATTTTTCCCTCATTCTTCTCTCCCCGTCTGATCTCCCAGCGCACGCCTTGGGCAAAGATTTCCGTGGGAAGGCCGGAGTAGCGCAGGAATTTTTTTGATTAGCCTCGACCAATCCAAAGGGCTTACAGGTGAACTATCAGACTCCTTTAACCTCTCTACTGAGAACGATTACCCTGCTATAGAGTAAAGGTCATTTTCAGAAAAAAAGTTCCTTGTACATTGATCCTCAGAGCGGGTTTGATCAGCGGGTTTGATCCTCAGAGCGGGTTTGATCCTCAGAGCGGGTTTGATCCTCAGAGCGGGTTTGATCAGATTTGATTTATTTTCACATCAGTACAGTAGTTTTTTTTTCCTTCCCTGCCCTCCCCTAACACACACAGACAAAACTGTGCTTTTGTTTGCAGACCCTGCAATGAAACTGATGATAAAAAGCAATGCTCCACCCCCACCCCCCACCACCCACCCCCACCCCACGCGTTTCGCAACCGGTGCACTCATTCACCCCGAGCAGCTCCTGATGTCACTCGGGAAGAATTTCTCCGAATCGCGCGCTCTCACACACACACTCAGGCAGGCGCCGTAGGGCACGGGAATTCCACAGGAATTCCACTGTCACATTCCTTCGGAATCCCCCCCATCCCACCCCTGAGATATTCCCACCCACATCCCACCCCCAAAATATCTGTCCTGCCACTCAAGAGCTCTGCAATAAACGGAGCGGTTCAAAACATTAGAGATCAGAGCGCTTAAGACCAAGGGGGATTACTCTGTATCAACGCTGTTCACCTGGCAACCCAGGGGCCAAATGCTATCCCCCCATATGGATATATGATATATAATATCCCCCCATATGGATATATGATATATAATATCCCCCCATATGGATATATGATATATAATATCCCCCCATATGGATATATGATATATAATATCCCCCCATATGGATATATGATATATAATATCCCCCCTTATGGATTAACTCTTAGTCCATTGATGGATGCACATTAATGCATAAGATATGCAAAATATTACAATAAGAAGTGTATTATTATTATTATTATTACTTCTACCGCAATATGTCATCCGCATGTCGCTCAGTTCTCTCCCAGACTGGCAGCCAATTCTATCTCCTTCTGTCTCTCGCTCTATCTCTCTCTGCTGTGCATTGTGGGTAGCTGCCCTTGCCAGAACTGGCTGGGTAGGCATCTGCCACCCGTGTCCTCCCAGGGAGCCCAGGACCACGCCCACCCTCTAGTCCCACCCCCGCAGTGGGGCGTGTCACACCGTGTCATGGGTTGTGTCCTGTGTGCTGGCCAATGGCTGTGTCCAAATCAGAGTCCATCTATACTATTGAAATATACTATTTATGCTTGTTGAGTACACTGGATGAGAAAGTTGTTAAGTAGGTGAAATGTTCTCTAAATGTAGTGTACTTAAAATCCCGGGATGATATACTTATTTCTTTTGGGAAAATTTTCATCTGGATTTATGGTTTCTGATCCTGAATTTGTCTCAAGATTAATGAAGCAAAAAAACTCTGAACACTTCCCTCAGAAAGCTTTGCTCCTGGTTTTTTTTATTGTTTTATTTTTTTATTAAAAGCAAACTGTGTGTATCAGTCTGACATTGGAAATGTACTTCTTTCTAATAAGCACAGAGTGGGCGGGGCTACCACATGCTGTCAATCACCGAGCCATATAAGCAAATCATAAGACTCCATACATCCCAAACACTGTGATTGGTTCAAGGAGTGAATGATTTATGGCATATAATAGGCTAAATGTAGTCACTCTGAGGTGAGTAATGCCTCTCTCTCCCACCACTGCCTTCAGTAATGTTTTATAAATGGTGCCTTAATGTCCTCCATGACTTGCTAGCCTCACTTTACAAAAAAAAAAGCGGAATCTACAACAATATGTTATAAATAATGTGGACCTTTTAGGAACTATAAATATGTTTCCCAGCAGCATGGTTTTTAAAACATCATATTGCAATACCTGAAAGCAGCCTGTAAGAGCCTTGTCCACATGCATGCCTTTGTTGCACGTCTCTCTCTCTCTCGCTCCCCATTCTTCCTGTCTCTCTACCCTGTGCTGTCCAATAAAGCTGAAAAGCACTAAAATATAACTTAAAAAAACAAAAGTGGCAAAAATTTACATACAGCATTTTTACCATACATTGTAAAGTGTTGATAATATATATTTATTCCCATATGCTGTAGTGTATTTCCTCTCCATAGGAGGTCATTCAAACTGTTCGCAGTGTAAATGAATACGAAAATTCAAGAAAGGGAAAGTGTAGGTACTGGTGTCTTTACGTTCTGACAGACGGTTTGTATGGAACAGCTCTGATTTAACACATGAAGCAGATGCACACAGCGCCTGTTATAACAGCTCAGTGGTGAGAGGAAGTGACACGGCTCCATCCCCGTGCGTCTCACAGGTTCACTGCACATTAAAAAACAAAACGCTAATACAGGAAGGAACACGTTGCCTGAAACCTTCCCACAATGCACCAGGGCACCTTTGGAAAATGTATATGTTTGTTTGCCCTGCTCCCTTTCTCCTCAACCCTGTTTTTTTTGCATCGGATGATAAACGGTAGTCGTTATAAAACGCTCTCAAGAGTGTAAAATAAAATGGAAATTGCTTATCGTCCCTTAAATGGAGAGCATTGGATTAGCGCTTCGCTGTGTTCACGACGGTGGAATGAGTCAACATTACGCCCATTAGCCACAATTCTGGGGACAATATCCATTTGCCTGTATGAAGCCGAAGCATTCCCAGAATGCACCTCACTCCTCCATCACACCAGCCTGATCTGTGGGTGGGTGGCAGCGGGCGGGCGGGGAGGGGAGGGGGTGTTCCACATCTGTGCTTCTCGTTGCCATGGTTAAGTGCCATTTGTGACGTAGCTCCTCCAAGGTAATTTCCTTTTGTGCTTGCGTGTGAATCATCTCCGACGTGTCTGCACAGCCCACTCTTAAAGTCAGAAACGCGGCCCCTCAGCAAAGCGCTGCTCGTCCTCAACATGCCTCTCTCTTTCCCCCTGTTTCTTCATCAAAACATCTCAAATATGTATCATCTGTAGGGCTTGCCTGTTTTTATTTACCAACAGTTAATATTGGTTCATCTTTTATTTACCTATATTAAAAAACGAATTTGTACTTATCTTTTCAACTGGACACATTGGAATTTTTAAGTGATAATAGCCACATGTTTACATCATTAATAAGCACAAACAAACTCTTAAGTTTTAGTATTTAGCATGATCTTATTATGGAAGAATCTGAATGCTTTAATGCTGGTTTGTCTTTCCCAGCAGTGAATGACTTCCTTCGCTTGCTTAAAGCTTATGCGGAAGACCCTTAACCCTTTGAAGAGCAGGTTTTTTGGAAGTCCGTGTTCAAGAACTCCATTACTTTCAATCACCAGTAGTGATTGTTACATCAGCATTAGAATGTTCAATTAAGAACATTCTAATCACATTTGTGTGATCTTACACCTTAAAGGGTTAAATTATGCAGAAACCCTGCCCCTCACTAAACCTGTGTCACGGCTTGCATTTGATGACACTCACAGGAGGTGATGGCACTGCTCAGAACACCAGCTTGTCTCCTGCGGGTCAGGGATTAGGCGGCTGATTGACAGACTCTCAGAGATGAAACGGGCCGCACCGGTGTGCGTAATCCAATCGCGCCCATTTGACAAAGTGCTATGAGTGCTGAAATGGTGCCGTGCGCAATCTGAGGCGGCTCGGCGGAAAGAATCGTGGCTCTGTGCTGTAATCACGGTCAGGGGCTCAAGGAGTTGCGCCTTGAAGAAGATGTGGCGACCTCCTTCCTACCGCCGGCAGACGGGGTTATGTAGCGCAAATGCTCAGCAGTGCATGGGGAATTTAATCGTACGAGGGTACAATTGGCTACCAAATTTGGAGTAAACGGGGAAAAATCTGAAACAAATTTATAACAAATAAAAAAGGGTTAATCAAAGACGAGTTGATATCAATTAATCAGTACCACAACCGTTACTAGTAGCTAGTCAGAAATTAAAACGACAACATCATGATATGTGCCATATTAGGTTGAGGGTTGAGGGTATGTGTAGTGCTTAATGTAGCGTGGTAGTAATGGCTTTCCACACCTGTTCATGGCTACTGGGAAGTGAAGTGAACTGTGTACTCTGCACATATATTATCCTCAAGTTGCTTTCCATATATATATATATATTTCTTGTGTGTGTTGGTTCGGTTTGTGGTCACGGGTTACCTGAGCAGAATTAATACATTAGTATATTGCCCTATCTGTGTAAAGTGTGCTGTTTCCATCAACTCCTTACCAAAAAAAAAAAAAACGAGAGAATCATTCAAATGAAAATACCTACATTTTTTTAATTGTTTTTATTTATCTTTTCTAAGTTCAAGTAAAAACAATTATTGAAAAATGTCTAGCATGGAAGTAGGCTAATGATGTATAGATAGCCTACTGCTTAATTTAAATTTGGGTGTATATATTTACATATTGGGCACAGGAATGCATTTTGCCTCCATTTTTCAACTTCAGCACAAACAAATTTGGCTCCAGATTGCCTCTTGGATATGCTACGCGCGCTTTTTTTTCCACGCAAAACTCTCACAGCGCGATAAAACGTCTTTATTTGCACATGCATTTCCCCCCTCGGTATTGCCCCCTGCCGAGATGTAGGTGGGCAGTCTGCGGGTGTGTGTGTGTGTGTGTGTGTGTGTGTGTGTGTGTGTGTGTGTGTGTTGGGTGCGGGAGACGGGAGGGCATTTCATTCGCGCTCAGCAGCTGATAATAGAAGAGCTCCATCAACACGTGCGGAAAGCGGGCGCGAGCGAACTGGGTGACAGCCACGGGAACCAGGTCCTGGCTGACAGCCAGCGCGAGCCAGCCGCTACGTGGGGCGAATTTTAATAGGGAGTCAAGCGAGGGCGGCTGGCTCGCCAGTAACTTGAGTGGGGGGCTGGGGAGCCTGTAGCTATAGTCTAGCAATTGGAAGTGGGTATTGGTGCTCCCGTCAGCAATACAATAAATAAATAAATTCTAAGCCAGAGGACAGGGGGTAAAATAATAGCGGGACCATCAATTTTCACACAGTGTGCCGAAATCAGATCGGTGAGATGGCTCTGTGCCCGGTGTTTGGTGCTGAAGGGTATTTTCACTGGCCGGGTTGCCGCTGGTGAGGGAGGAATCGCGCGCGCACCGCCTTTTAACCGATGTCTGCTTTTCTGTGAAGGTCACGGACAAGCGCGGCATTATACCAGAGAAAGGGGCTTGGAACAGCGAGTGTCGCACTAGAAATTCATCCCTATCATCCGTCAGTCAAATTTCTTTTAGCAATCAAATAAAAAATGGAACCGAAAGAGAGGGGGAAGGAGGACGAGAGATAGCAAGGTGTAATGCACACACAAAATTAGCCTAATTGATCTTCATTGATTTACCTGTCTGTGGCAACCCTGCGTCTTCGTTTTAGGCTACTTTTCAAACATTCGGTTCTGTTTCACTGAGCGCTCTCAGGAATACGCCTAACAACGACAAACACCGAGTTGTCGCCTCCTTTCCTTCAACAGTAATACAATTATTATTTGACGTGAAATATGTGGCATTGGCTATCCACGATAACTGAAACAAAGACAACGCACGACCAATATCGAGCGATCCGTTGGACGGAATGAGGAAATAAACCACGTAATTTGATGCGGGCATTTTGCCCTATAATGCACAACTCCTCATTGGAATATAGCACACTGTGAAGCCGTTACTGCGGAAAACCAAAAAGATGGAAAAGCAGAGATAGAAGCGAGATTTAGGCACCCGCCCCCGGTGTTCAGGAGAAATAAGACTAACACGGTCACACTTTGTTTTACGATGGTAGAAAACGATGTATGAATGTATCGCTAGATATTAACTGATTATTGTTGTTATTATTACTACTAGAAATTGTTCTGGGTGTTAGTACAGTCGTATGTGCTGGTAGAAGACTGTAAAAATGAGACACTGTATAAAAAACTACAACACCTGATGTGGCAGATTTATATTTTTTAAAGACTGTTAATTATCTATCTATACACTATAAATTATTACTAAATTGTAACGTCATCTGTTTACTCTTTCTCACTTTATGCTTGCTAACTGCCCGACGCCATGCTTAAATTCATTATGGATAGCCTACATACAATGCAATTTAGACAGGCTGAAGATGCTCAGAAAATGCATAAAGATGCAAACCCTTCATCAAACTGCAATTCATTTTTATGTTATACGTTATGTTACATATAGCAAACACCGTGTCGTCAAGGAAACTAGAATCACATTAACTCGGTTTAGCGTTTCTGACAAGTTATGTGCCAATTAACAAAACCCCACTGACTTCACTCCACGTTTACTGAAAATAAAAGGTTCATAGACCCCCCCCCCACCCCCATCCCAACTGCCCTTTGAGCTTTGTGATAATAGTCTTACTTTGTTGTAGTGATACATCATGACTTAGAATTCAGAGCTCAGAATTCAGAACCACTGAGTATGGGACGAAGCATGGATAGAGGTTCACTTCAGGACAGTGGTGTTCTGAAACGGGAGAAGCTCGCTAATTCCGCCGCCATTCCCGCGCTGTAGACAGACATCTGCAGCTATGTGGCAGCAGTCACGAGCACGCTCATGTTCCAATATCATCGCACATCTTTTCCAGTATCAATCAGTACCGACTCAAAAACCTGCCTGTACAGACTGCCTGAGCTCCCAGCGCTAAGGCACACACATTCACAACATTCCTGCCACCCCAACAACTCGTAACTTTGTTGGGCTTCACTTTGCTTCATATGTCAATGTTCATGCATCTCCTATAACATTTGTAAGACTTGCATATATTGCCAAAGTAGTTGTCAATGGTTATGGATTAGAAAATCTGCCGAATTATATTTGTTATTATTGTTATTATTATTTAATAACAATGTAACAAAACTTTGTAATTATGGTCTGAATTGACAATAAATGAAATATAAATAACAATGTTATATATTCCTCACACTGACGTTTTATGTAAACAAGCGAAGCTCTAATTGCAAAGAGTGTCCTCTTCTACTGTAAATACAAAAGTCTGTAATTGCCCAGAGATTTGTCTGGACACACAGTCAACACCATGAAGCCCCCACCGATAGATCCTGTGATCATGTTCTTTCCGTGAGTGCCGCTCGATGACCATGTCTATTGGTAGTCAATTGGAAACAATGTTTGGATCAATTGGGATAACAGACGGTATTGATTCCTTTTGTCAGGCAAAATGGCCGCCCCTTTGTGTTGAAAATGTGAGTGTGTGTGTGGTTGGTTTCTTGTCTGGGGAGGTTGTGCATGACTATCTAGCAACTTCAACTTATTTGTTTACCTTTACAAACTATATAAAGGAAAATGTATGCGTGTTTTATGTATCCAAGTGCATTTGGTTTAAACAGGAAATATTTGGTGCATTTGCATTTGGCATTTGGTTTAAACAGGAAATAGAAATCCATTCTGCTGATCTGTCACAAAGTCGGTAATATGGTTTTGGTGCTGTTTGATTTCTCGGACTGATAACGAATCCGGTTTAGAACGGATCTTACCTTAAATGACTGAAGGACATGTAGGCCGAACATCCCTGTTTGTTGTCTAATTACGCCCAGTCTCTCTCCGGCAGTGCGGCTTTGAGCAGTAAACCCAGTGCATTAGTTACATGCAATTAATTCAGAAGTGCTGGGCGGTGAGATCTATGGGGTCATTTCAGTTTAAATCATTTGTGTTTGTTGTTTTTTTAGTTTTTTTTAAGGTGGTGCGATACACAAGGTGGGTGAAGTGAGTTTCCCATCTTCACTGTAAAGTGCTTTGACATGTTGAATAATGCTCTATAAATACAAGCATTGATTATTATTATTAACAGTGATTGCTATAATAATGCTAATAAGAATAAGGATATCAATATCAATAATAATACTAATATTATTTAAAGATGCTTTATTATAAATATGCTTTTCTTTATAAAGATGCCTATTCTGTCACTCAGCTGTGTCAATAGAGCCCGGAGAGATCATGATTACATCATCAGATAAAATACCGTGGCGACAGTTGTATTTGTTTAGCTGTTGTGAAAACAAGCATGGGCCAGACGCTGCAGTGTGTGAAATTGCTATCCAGCTGGAAAGTTCAGGGTACGTGCAAGTCTGAAATGTTTAACGTCTAACTAGTCTTGTGTGAGGTTGATTTCCTGTAATCTGGGCTCAAGCAAGTTTTCGCCGACATGTTGCATCGCAAGGGCTGAGTTGGCTAGAATGGGCTCCTCCAGTTGGAGTCAAACGAACGTGAGATTGTGATTCAACAGAGAAAGTAAGTCACCAGTGGTTTATTCGTGAAGAGCACCTGGGTACATTGGGTGGTCTTATCTCACATCAGAGCGTCAGACAGACTACAGCTTTGCTTTTCTAGACACGCTTTCCACAGTAAGAGCACCCGATGTCTTGACTAGTCAGCCAGTGACTTGTTTTACATGCTACAAGGCACCCAAGGCATTTGAGACTTAACACCTTGTCCAGACCATAATCCCCACATACAAGCATCCCTCCCTAGTGACCAGTTGTTCACTGGCGTTTTAATAATAGCACGTAACATTATCTTTTAACCGTATGTGTCACTGACAATTTATGAGGTATTGTAGTCTACATTTGCACATTGCACGCCATTTAAAAAATATATTTTTATTTTTTCTATATTTATATTTGTGTGTTGCATATTTTATGTTTACACCTGCATCAAGAGAAATTCCTTGTGCATTTTGTGTTTGTGTTTGTGCATTTTGTGTTTGTGTTTGTGTTTGTGCATTTTGTGTTTGGCGAATAAGGTTTCTGACTCGGTTTCTTAGAGTGACCTCTTTCTGATGATAACTGGTAACGGCAGTGTCTTCTGTAAATTTGGAGCACGTTAAAAACGTGTGGCCTCTTCCGGAGCAAATACCACCAGCCTCTTTCACCCTCCGTCCGCCAGCCAGAAGACGAGTATTTGCCTAAAACCAGGCAGAAGAGGACGATGCAAAAGAAATGAGAGATTGATCTTACTGGATTTCTGGAGATGTTGCTGGTGATCTTACTGGATTTCTGGAGATGTTGCTGGTGATCTTACTGGATTTCTGGAGACCTTGCTGGTGATCTTACTGGATTTCTGGAGATGTTGATGGTGATCTTATTGGATTTCTGGAGACCTTGCTGGTGATCTTACTGGATTTCTGGAGACCTTGCTGGTGATCTTACTGGATTTCTGGAGATGTTGATGGTGATCTTATTGGATTTCTGGAGACCTTGCTGGTGATCTTACTGGATTTCTGGAGATGTTGATGGATTTCTGGAGACCTTGCTGGTGATCTTACTGGATTTCTGGAGATATTGCTGGTGATCCTACTGGATTTCTGGAGACCTTGCTGGTGATCGTACTGGATTTCCGGAGATGTTGCTGGCGATCTTATTGGATTTCTGGAGATGTTGCTGGTGATCTTCCATAGAAAACTGGCCACCTCCGCCTGTGCCTGCGGATATCAGCTGATCCACACCCCGATATCTTCCATGCCAGGGGGAGGTCAGGAAGAGCCATCTGCCCCCTGGTCCACTCTGGCGATTTAAATCACAACACTTCCCTGTTTCTGCCCTCCCTCCACAACTCAAACCGTGATTAATATCGCTGCTCGTTGCAAAGCGGAGAGCTACACTTTAATAGGCTCTTCATTTTTATTTTAAAGCTTTCACTGTCCTTTAGCTGCTTATCTGCACAATGTACCCATAAGTCATTGGGTTCTTTCAGACCAATCAGCCAGGGAATAATATGCGTGTCTTTTTTTGTTTTTTTTGTTTTGTTTTCCGGACGTAGTAGACCACTATAGTATAAAGGCTTTGTGGCTGTTTGAAAGTCCATCAGTAGTAGACTAACAGTGAAACAGACTCTCACGCTCGGTGACTGCGAGCCCTCAGATTTTGGTGCTGCCAGCAAATCTGTGCCACTTGGCTTTTGCGGACTCAAGTTTTGAAAAGGCATCAATCAAACATTAACGAGTGTCTTAACAGTCAATGGACAGGTGACTCAATTTCTTAAAGATGAAGCATGGCCTGGTTTGTGTATATATATACATATATATATATATATAATGATTCTTTTATAATTCACCTCAAATAGCACAGACTCCAAAGTGCCTCATTTGGACAGCGTTAACGTCCCCATTGGATTATCCTGTTTGAAGGATTACTGCAGACAGGCTGTCATTACTGAGTGTCTCATGAATATTGATGCGTCATTACCCCGGCCGTTCCCATGACTCCTCACCCTGTCTGCCGTGACTCTGGCCTCCGGCGCGCGGCTGAGAGCCGCTTTTATTTATGGACTGGCGGAAGAGCGGAGATACGGATGGCCCCTTGTGTCCGCAACGGACCCTTCCCGGTGGAGAACAGCTGGTCTGCGGAGAAAAATAAACTTAACCCTTCTGGGACAAATTAAGTCCTCTCTCTCAATCTCACTCTCACTCACTCTCTCTTTCTTTCGCCGTCGGCAGCCAGGAACAGTTACTGTGGAAACCAGGCGCGGTTGTTATTTATGTGTTCGCGTAAACGACGATAAGAGGGTGTGGAGCGACACCTTCCTTGTTCATCACAAAGCCCGCATAGGATTCGCGAAAACGTGTAATCAAGCTGTTAGACCTTTTACACGAGCGCGTGACGGGAGAAAAACCAAAAAGCAGATTATCACCGGGAAGGGTCTTCAACTGGCAGGATGCAAACCATTGCAAAGTTCAAAAAATATTTTCCAATTCCCACCCCCCCCCCTTCAGCATAATACCATTGAATCTCTGCACACATGTGGCATCAGAGCAAAGGAATGTATTTTAAAATGGAATGAAACCCACTAGCTATTTTTCTGCGATCAAAACATTAGCATTTAAATAGCGTGCACAGATCATTTGAATTTATGATCAACATAATTGTATTTGTACTTATAAATTAATTTGTTTTAGTGAGCTGCCGGGTCCTGGAATAATTTCCCCCAAATATTTTATATAAATGTAAATTAATTCAACGCTCCGTAAATGTTCATGAATTCAAGCTGAACAATATGTGGCTCATGAACACTTTTCCATATCAGACCCCATGCAAATTGAGAGCTTTAGAGCCCCAGAGTAAATAAGGTGTGTGCGTGCTAAACGCTGAACAAAGGTACAAAGGTAGCTCTTAAACCACGCTAATATTAGCACCCTGCACTAAAGGTTATGAGAGGTCATGTAGTCCAGCGAAAGCTGCGGGTCTCTGTCCGTCATGAGCAGAACCACGCCC
This sequence comes from Synaphobranchus kaupii, assembly GCA_029718625.1. NCBI lineage: Eukaryota > Metazoa > Chordata > Actinopteri > Anguilliformes > Synaphobranchidae > Synaphobranchus > Synaphobranchus kaupii. The sequence continues at coordinate 28,483,259 of CM056392.1, read as the reverse complement.
ACTTATCGAGTCTCTCACAAGCAGCAGCAGAGCAGCTTCCTCAGTTTGGGTAAAAAAATTAATAAATAAATTTTCCCCCAATTTTTCTAACTACACTTAATCATGTCCCCTGCCAATCCATGAGACAAGGCGAGGTTGTGTTTTTGCCTGATGAAATGTGATGATGTTTTTATATTTAAAAGATTATTATTTATTTTTTTTACGAGGAAAACCTAACCAAACCTAATCCAAACCTAATAATCTGGTTATAAGCCACGTTAAGTAGCCATACAACTTAGACAACTTGAACTACAACTGAAGTTCCCTCACAGGAAATTAAAAGTAATTTTATTGTATTCTATTCTATACCACCCTGTGCCCTTCTCATATCTGACAACAAAAGTTAGACATGGCTGGACTTGCTGCACTTCACCTGGTGGGCCAGTAGGGGGCACTCCTCTCTCCAGACCGAACAGAGATCCAGTGCCCCAGTACAGTAATGAGATGATAAACTTATGTTCTGGCTGTCTGTTCTCATTAAAGATCTCGTGGGGCCTTATGAAAGAGTAGGAGGCTGGAGAGAGCTGGCTGTATGAGATTAGGGAGAGGCAGTAACTGGCCACTGAAGGAGGTACACTGGACTGGAGGCCCGGTTCAATTTGCACACTGGTAGAAGCCATCTGTTTTTGTTTGTGTTTTTCTGGACTGGTTTTATCCCAGTGTCTATTCATAAAGCATCTCGGAGCAGGGGCGCTGTTCTAGAACCAGAGCATGTATTCATAAAGCATCTCAGAGCAGGGGCGCTGTTCTAGAACCAGAGCATATATTCATAAAGCATCTCGGAGCAGGGGCACTGTTCTAGAACCAGAGCCTGTATCCAGAAAGCCTTTGACAGCAGCAGTGCTGCTCGAGGATCAAGTACCCCTGTTCATATCACCTGAATCACCTCTGCCCAGCAACCAGCTCTCTAGTGCCTCTATAGCTGTCTGAGTGGATCAAACATATTTCACTCGCTGAAGATGTAAAACGTATCTGAAACACTTTCAGCTTTGTTTTTTATTGTCAATTATTTCTGTATTTATTTAAATGCCGGGTTGCAGAGACTGACGAATGGCTTTATTTGATGTTCAATGCCTGTTTCCACCCTGTCCGTGTCACCTTGTTACCAAGAAACAACAACATGGCGAGAGTGTCTGCCATTACATGTTTGTTCATTTTAGAAACTTTTTATTGTATTCGTCTTTACATTTTTTTGATTAATCTATGCTTCCTGAAGTTCCCCCAGGGGAAAAATGAAGTTATTGCATTCTATTGTATTCTACTGAAAGAATAACGCTGCTGCCCCCAGTCCACATCGCAGTACAGGTGTTTTGCTGCCGGCCAGGTGAGGGTGGGGCTTCCTGGGGGTTCAAAGGTTTGAAAAGTGAGGGTGTGATTCGGGGATGGGGGGTCTTTCATCGGTGTGACATCAAAAGGCAGATATGGCCTGTTAAAGCGCCCTGCCGGCCCCCTTCAATCCCAACACTTTCTCTCTGAGGCACTGTCTGTGGGGGGGGGGGGGGGGGGCACTGTCTGTTGGGGGGGGGGGGGGGGGGGTGGGTCTGTCTGTGGGTGGGGTGGGGGGGTCTGTCTGTGGGTGGGGTGGGGAGGAGGTAAGAGGGCCATGTCACACATCTGCCTCCCACCCCCCCCCCCCCCCCCCACAGCTTCCTCCAAACACCCAAAAGGGCTTTTTAATAATAAATTAAAGAGCTTTCCACTTAGTGGGCACACACTGAAATGGTCCTGTAATGAACGATCACATTCTGGATCTGGAAAATGTTTATTTTAAAATATATTTTTTACGGCCATTTTCTGCTTTATTGGACAGCACAGTATAGAGAGACAGGAAGAATGGGGAGCGAGAGAGAGAGAGAGAGACGTGACAAAGGTTGTGCAGCCATATTGAAACCGCCGATGTCGCGGCTCGCGATGAGCTTGTGGACGGTGCTCTGTTGGCTACACCACTGAGACACCCCCTGGACTATTTAGTTTTTGAATATCATTCCAAAAATCTAATTTTCGTCTTTCCAGGGAATGGCCTCGGGCCAATCCACAATGAAACAACAACAACACCCCCCCCCCCCCCCCCCCCCCCCCCCCAAAAAAAAAAAATCATATGATCACTTCAGCAACTGAACTCCAGTTTAAAAGGTGTCTGATATGAGTGTTCCCTAAACCTGCTTGTCCCAGCATGCTGTGTGTGTGTATGTGTGTGCGTGTGCGTGCTGCTGTCCCGTCCTGCCTGAAAATGTGTGTGTGGTGTACACCGATCAGATTTCTTAGGTCTGAGGTCAATCACCAATCAATAGTCTTTGAGTTCAAATGCATTTTAATGGGTCATAATCATCAACTGTCAAATAACAGTGCATACAATGTAAAATGATGAACTAGCATGTCTCTCTATAGTCCTGGGGGGTATTCCACAAAGCAGGATTACAGAGTTAGCTGGATAACTGCACTGAGTAAAACCTGGAGCAGCTCTTTTTACTTCAGTCCATGTTCCAGATTGGGGAGGGTTCCAGGTTTTACTCAGTGCAGTTATCCAGCTAACTCAGTAATCCTGCTTCGTAGTATAACCCCCCATAATCAGTCATAGACCGTGTCTACAGTTCTTAGTTGGATAAATTAACCTGCCACAATGAGAATTTCAACGACACTGAAAGGAAACGTTGAGAATTTCAACGATTGATATGTACCTCTCTGTTGACTATGGTTACCTGTCACTGAACGCATGGTGTTTCCTGGGTGTTAGCCAATCATACACTGAATACATTTAAGAAATCGCATGCTTTTCAGCTCCTTGTTCAATAGTGGAGGGCACAGTGCCATTGCAGTTAGATTGAATACACCCCCTCCCCTCGTCTGCCCTCAGAATTATGCTGACCGTTTCAACAATACTCAGTTACTCTGAGTTACATTGCTTACTGTATTTCATCTTCAGAGTTTTGTTTTAGCCTCTGAGTCTTAGCCCTTTAAGGTGTAAGATCACAAATATGTGATTAGAACGTTTCTTGCCTGAACATTATAATGCTGATGTCACAATCAATGGAGTTCAAGAACACTGGCAATGGGGTTGAAGTGCAGACTGTCAGCTTTAATTAGGGTAATGAGGGTATTTTCCCTCCATATCGGATGAACCGTTTAGAAATTATAGAACCTTTTGTACATAGACCCCCCCCCCCCCCATTTTCGGGCATCAAAAAATATTGGACAGTTTAACATAATGTTGAATAAAGTAATCATTTTTAAATATTTGGTCGCATATCCTTTGCATGCCATGACTTCCTGATGTCTGTGACCCCAATATCAAATAGACTCAAAAGACTCTTGATATCTTATTTTCTGGTACTCCTACAAGCGATACTATAACCTCTCTGAATTTGAATGAATTGGGAGGTGGGACTAGATTTAACTGTAAATTACACTGGAACAGTATGGAACACGTGGTTGGCTAAATGGCTCTAAGTCATCAATGGTCTGACGTATCAAACAAGCCTTAAACCATCACTCTGCTGCCAGAAATACAGTAGATATGGATGGATCACTTTAAGGGTTGTTTCTCCTGACAAATTTTCCTGTTGAACTCTATGGAAAAATAAGTCAGGAGAAGAAACCCTTCAAGTTATCCGTCCATATCTACTGCATATCTGGCAGCAGAGTGATGGTTTAAGGCTTGTTTGATATGTCAGACCCTTGATGACTTGAAGCCATTTTCAGAACCATCTTTTCACACTCAAAGTGCTAGAGTACAGAACCAAAATAACAAAAAATGTGTCACTGTACAAGGAATTACGGTGCTCACTATATACGTATACATATATATATATATATATATATATATATATATATATATACACTTATACAGTTATAATATGTAAATGTTAAAATAGATCATGACCACTAAATTATTTTAGATATTGATGAAAAATATAATGGATCTAAGGATGCTCATTTCCATGCAGAGAAAGGTAACGCACAGCTAAATGAAGTTAGAGATTTTTCTCAAATCCTAATCAAGAAAAATGCACTGCAATCAGGGCACTATAAATCATTGCCAAAATTATGTAATTAAATGGATAAAGAAGACACTGATTCCTGTAAGATAAACAAATCACACTGTGTGAGCCAAAGTCTGTGTCACACACACCATTAAACTTTTGGACAGGTTCCCAACAAGAAATATCCCACAATGAAAGGAGGAACAATTTGATTAATCCCAAATCTAATTCCAGGTAAGCGGTTGCTATTGTACCCTTGATCAAGTGATGCCTTTTTTTTTTTACATAAACATCCTCCCATTTAAGTTAAACAAACCATGTTCAGAAAGTTACTGTACAGTAAACTTCACTGGATAACGATGTCTGTGAAGCAAAGAAATGATAATAAACAGGAACATTTCTACAGGCCACAATGGTACAGTTAGTTGCGTAAACCCAATGAAATTATATTTGTAAATGTCTTCTCTTATCTGTTGGATACTGATACACTCTTTATTTCGACACAGCAGATTGTAGTCATGGTAAATCTTAATTGAATTAGTTAAATGTGTGTTATCTCACCGTCTTGGCCAGAAACAGAATGTCAATTCTCACCTATTTAGGGGTGTTCTATTTAAGGCTTTATAACTCCAGGTGTGAGCATCATAGAAACTTAGAAAATGAAGCAAGACAGTTGTACCATTTACTTTACAATACTATTATGATTTATTATTATTCAGTTTTATTTCTATTTATTAGTTTATTATTATTTAAATGTTCATAATTTAGGTCAAAATAAAGTGCCACAAATGCAAAGAAATCTTGGTAAAGCTAAATTGTTTTTCTTTCTTTTTAGTGTGCAATGAAATACTGAGAGCTGTCCACAAGTGTGGAAAATCTGAGGGTGATCTGCAGAACTACTAAAGATCTATGATGCAAAATGCAGGCAGTGTATGCTGTTGTCTCATAGTGTCTCCAAATGTATCCAAAATGGCTAAATTGTGCACTGCTGTAAATCATAAAATAATCATATATTTAACTGGTGTTTTGGGTTTTGCATAATTTCAAGTGGGAATTACTATATTTTTAGTGAGTATATAAGGATAGATACACTCCCTGGGTGGTGCTGTGGTCAGTTACGAGTCTGTGTGGTCGAGTCAGTGCGACACCAGCATGACATAGGTCTGATCTTACTGACTGAAATACACCCCCTGCTTTAACCTTTTCAACAGTAGGTTTCTTTTTAAAAAAATCAAAATTCTAAGTCACTGTTCTAGAACTCCATTGCTTTCAATGTAACAGACTTAGCAACTGTTATATCAGCACTAGAATGTTCAGTTAAGTACATTCTAATCACATGTTTGTGATCTTATGCTTCCGCTGGTAACACCACTTGGGACTACCCCAAAGAGATTCATGGGATTTTAGTGTGACACACTGTCCCACAAAGCACAAACTCAAAAAATGTTTCCCACCTGTGTCTGTGTTGGCGGAACACGTTTTGGACCAACTTCATTTAGTTGTTCGGGCAGCCAAACCAAAGATAGATGAAGTCCGGTCAGGAGAAACTGAAACAGTCTTAGCTCAGAACTGCACAATTTCGTCTTCCAATTGCCAAACTGTCAATTTCTATAAAATTCAGGAACTCATTTTAGACTTAACGTCACTTTCTATCCCAGAATGCCCTTGGGAGTTAAATCCTCTCATGCTCTTCCTGGTTAGCTGGAGAGGATTAGTGCTCGCAAAATTACCACTTAAACGAAAGATGAAGGAATGCATTTACTCGGGCAATTAATACGTTTCAATCAAGGAATCGTGAAAGAGGCCACCGTAATATCCATGGTCATGTGACTCCCCTAGCAATCATAGATTGAGGGGAAGAAATCTGATTAATTTCAACGTAGTGCAACTACATTTAGACACGATGACAAATCATTTCCCATAGTTCCATTTCGATATGACTGGATCGCAACTCAAATGCTCTGAAAAAGACTAACATCTTGGGGGAGTTTTTGGTACAGCACAGTTCCAAATGTACAGTTTGTGCAGTCATTTGTGAGCAATCATTTGAACATTGATTTGTGCTGTCAGGTTAGTTTGGTAATAAAGTAGGCAATAGTTATCACTGGAGTTGGTGGAGGTAGTGTAATCTTATTAAATTGTTAGTTACTAGGTTACATAGAAAAATAACAAACTAAAATCACATAGAGAAATATTTGCAATTTCAGATGTGCAGTAACAACTCTTTAGCCACCCTGCTGAATATTCCGGCTAGAACCCAGCTAACAAAATGATGTCCCCGGGACGTCCCCTGAACGTCTCGAAATGTCATCAGGACGTCGCCTCGGCGTCTTTTTGTAGGGTTTTCTAAATGTTACGTGGAAGTCACAGAGAACGTTCCCGGGACATTCTAGTAACGTCCCCCCAGACATTCATTACATGATGTTATATTCTAACCAGTAACAGACATTGCAGGAACGTCTCTGAATGTCCCATGAATGTTATGAGCACAACGTCATATCATAACTGGATAGGGACGTTGCTTGAACGTCCCCGAAAAATTCTAATTAAATGTCATATTGTAACCAAACAGTGACCTCCTAGGACATCCCTAGGGAACGTCACATAATAACTTTGAGAGGACTAAAATGGTACATCACTAGGATGTCCACTGTTTGCTGGGAACCTGCTAGGATTCTAGATTGGTTTAAGTTGCATTTTCAGCGCTTGCAGCTGGTCATAGCTGGGCTATGGCTGGTTATAGCTGGTCTGTGGCTGGTCATATTTAGTCTGTGGCTGGTTATAGCTGGTCTGTGGCTGGTCACGGCTTGTCTGTGGCTGGTCATATTCAGTCTGTGGCTGGTTATAGCTGGTCTGTGGCTGGTCATATTTAGTCTGTGGCTGGTTATAGCTCGTCTGTGGCTGGTCACGGCTTGTCTGTGGCTGGTCATATTCAGTCTGTGGCTGGTTATAGCTGGTCTGTGGCTGGTCAAAGCTGGTTAAGCTGATAGAGTAAGCTGGTGGCCAAACTGGTGGACTAGTTGCCTATAGGCTGGTCAGCTGGTGAACAGCTGGTCGACCAGCTAATAGCAGACCCCCCTTATCCAGAGCGACTTCCACAGCTTTTACATTGCCTTACATAGTATATACATTTATACAGCTGGATACTGACGCAATTCATGTTATGTACCTTGCTCAAGGATAGAACGGCAGCATCTTACCTGTGTATTATATAGAATAAAATCTACATAATATCAAAGGCCCTTGATATATAACATCAAAGGCCCTTCATACAATACCAGTTAAATTACAGTTTCTGAGGAATTTGGTTATGTCATCTATGGGCAGTTAACTCGTGAACAAGCTAGAAGTATTGCCCTTATGTCCATCACTGGCAGGAGGTTAGCGCTTGATTAGCTTCAGATATCTAATTTTCTATTCTGCTCAGTGTCATGCATGCGCGAGAATGTCTGTACTTAATCTCCCAGTTTGACTGACATCGAAGTGATAACGGTTTAGAAATTGAACATAATGTTTGCTGGCCGTGCTAGGCGTAGTAAAGCAAGGCTGAGAAGGACCATATGTTACAATTAACTACCCAAATTATTTACGCCATCTTTGAGTAGCCTATATATATAACAGACTTCTGGTACTTAATTGGGGAGATGCACGTTTTTGACCGTTCATAGCTGTTAGGCTATTAATAAGCTGGGACATTCAGTGACCTGACCGTCAGACTTAGACTATTTAATGTACTCTCACAGTGGGCTATGAACTAAAAACATTAAACGTGTTCTCCCAACCGTGTGAAACGACACGACAATAAACCAATGCGGACAAAACAAAATTATGGAAACTGTTGTCACACCACACTCCTTGTCACACCGCACATACTCCTTGAAGACCGTCCAAGTCATTACAAGATTGTTTCATGCCGTAAAAGTGAAAGACAGAGCCGTGTTTTGTTTATTTCTTCATTCGTTTATCGTGTTCACCTTAACTATTATACTATTTATCTTTATCAAGAAAACGACTATCTGAAGTGGGTGTCGTGTGACAGGCCCCAAAAAATCCATTCGCTGATGTCATTCCAATAATCGCTGACAATTAACTAGTTGGTCTTTAGGACCCTGCGGAATCTCTTCCGGTCTGCCGGCCTCTGCGGTGAGAGCGGAGCAACTGGAGCGGGCCTCGCCGGCTGGGGAGGAGGAGGACCAGGGTAAGGAGCAGAAGGAAGATCCGGGAGCTAGCGAAAACGAAAAGGGTCAGGGCCTGGGACTGGCAAAACGGGTAATTAACACTGTGATCCACTAATTAAAACACCTCGACCCGTGTATAAACCCTTTCCGATGAGGTAACCTTTCATGGTCCAAAGTTAAAATCCCAAATAGGGACGTGTTTAATGGTAGAAAACCGGCAGCATTTTTGCGCTTTTGCAGATGTGTGGTTTAAACATAGCGATCGGCACTTGAACTTGGGGACAGTCTTTTGTAGGCAGAGACACAGAAACAGGACTTAGCGAATACTTAACGCGGTCACTTTTGCAAATATATGTAAAAAAAATATATGTATATACAGCTTCATAAATATATTTTTTGGCAGTGATGTGTGTCCTAGTCGTCCAAAGGGTGGTTATGTGCCGCTGTCTAAGCTAGTGATAAGGAAAACGAGTGGGTTCGATTTTTTTCCCTCAATTGCAGATGTGTCCTGAAAAGACAGAAAGAGTACAACTTGTCTCCGTACGGTTGCAAGAACCGGCACATTGAGATGCCGGTCACTGGCGTGTGTGCGTTTGATTTAGGCTAGCCTACCTGGCATAATCTAATGATGCAATTATAAAATTAGCTACCTAGCTGTCTGGGAACTGGTTTATATCATACATCTGCAGCACTGAATTTTATTCAGGAATCTTAAAATGGTATCTCATAAAATACACTGCAGGGCTAAACGAATCCTGAAGAAGTGGGTTAAATTGCATCCGTCTCGTCTTCCAAACGAATGCAGTTGACCCTCTTGTGAATATATCTTGCTTGGGGACAGTCTTTTTGTAGGCAGAGAGACAGAAACAGGACTTTAGCGAATACTTAACGCGGTCAATTTTGCAAATATATGTATAAAAAAATATATGTAGCCTATAGCCTATACAGCTTCATAAATATATTTTTTGGCAGTGATGTATGTCCTAGTCGTCCAAAAGGGTGGTTATGTGCCGCTGGTCTAAGCTAGTGATAAGGAAAACGAGTGGGTTCGATTTTTTCCCTCAATTGCAGATGTGTCCTGAAAAGACAGAAAGAGTACAACTTGTCTCCGTACGGTTGCAAGAACGGCACATTGAGATGCCGGTCACTGCGTGTGTGCGTTTGATTTAGGCTAGCCTACCTGGCATAATCTAATGATGCAATTATAAAATTAGCTACCTAGCTGTCTGGGAACTGCTTTATATCATACATCTGCAGCACTGAATTTTATTCAGGAATCTTAAAATGGTACCTCATAAAATACACTGCAGGGCCCAAACGAATGCAGTTGACCCTCTTGTGAATATATCTTGCTTAATTCCATCCCTATCGTCCTACCAACCGCTTTTACATGGCTTTGCCTAAGGTTATTTGAACTATATGCACGTTTAAATAATGAATACACCAATTTAATATGCAAGCATTTGCAAAAATCTGGAGAAGTCGGCTAATATCACGACATGTAGGTGCATTTAACATGCATCTGTTTCCATGACATAATTTTGGGATTCCCGTTCTTCAAATAAAGCCATTTAAATGTATGCATGTTTTAACCTGCATTACAATACCTGATATGCATTTCTTGGTAAACGCAATATATGCTCATCTGCGCTGAAACAAACTTGGGTGATTTTACCCGTCTTGTCTCCACCGTATATCTACACTACAATGGTATTGATGGTTGTGGCATTTTTAAAAACGAGGCGTGCATATGCCTACCTGTGATTTTTTTGCATGTATCTTCAATTTACTTTCAATTATTGGCTGGCGCCCATTGACTAGCCTATCTGCTTTTTCTTCAATAAAATGGTCACAACTGACAAAAAATCTAAATGGGCTTGGCTACGTTAAAGAATGATCTCTAATATATAGAACGCTTGAACATTTAGTATTATTTTTACGATTACCTGAATTCCATTTGCATTCATAATAATTCCCCACACAACACAAACATAAAATAGATTAACCTCACCATTAAAATAGTTATTATGATTAGCCTATTATTCATATATAGTTTTGTATTATACTCTGTGAGACTTTGATTAAAGTTACGTGTTTGCAAGATCTTGTATGGTTGCCCAAGAGCAGGCCCCTGTCTAGCCTGCTCAAAAGGTGCTTTTAGTTGACTCGCTTTACTATAGGCTACAGTATGGTTATGTATATGTGACGTTTCTTCTGTGCTTCGTGTCTTATGCCAACCTTATCAACGTATAGGCTTTGATACATTGTAGTCTATAGGCTATTTGGAAGGTAGACATATTCTTTATTTAAAAGCGCCTCTCTTCAGTAGGAGAAAGTGGTTCATCTCAGGCACATGGCAATGTAACAAGGTGAAAGGCGGAAGTAAAGATTACTGTATTTTGGCTGAAAACATTCCATGTGAACCTGTGTCATTTTTGTATGCGTTTCAAAACATTTCTTTAAGACATTTATTTGATGGTTATCATTATGTAGGCTACACGCCAACTTTACGTTACTTATAGGCCTACTTGACGCGTGCGATTCAGGCAAATTGCTGGAAGATTGTACTCGAAATTCGTTGATGCCTATACTTCAAGTCGTAATGCAGCGGGTCAGGAGTGTCCGACTGCAGGCCAATCTAGCCTACGAGGAGGTATTACTGACACATGTCAATCATCAATTTTGATACGAATGGCACGTGATATAATTTATATAATCTGCGTAAATCGTAATCAGCATTGCGATTTACAGGGGGGGGGGGTGTTGTGTGGTTTATTTTATTCAGAGAAAGGTAAAACATTTTTTTAAACTATCAGCAGCGAGAAACTTCTAAAAAATGTTTAAATCAACTCTGAGAGATTAGCCTACATTTCACTCTCGAGTTGGCCAGATTTAACCCCCCTTCGACTCGTAGCAGCTCTGTTTAGAGTAAAATTAACACTGAACATTGTCCTACTGTGTTGTGTGTGTGTGCACGCGCGCCTCCGTCCCACCTTTGCTTTTATGCCACGTGCATATCCTAAATTAATATTAAATTACTATGAGTAGCCTATTCACTGGGGTATAGTTAACGTGGCAGGCCTTGTGAATGTTCAGTCGCGAGTCTCCTTTGGAATAAGATGCATTTCGGCATCACCAAATCCAAAGTTTCCCTTGCTTTACAAAGTCGACATTTGCTCCGCTTCGTAGCTAAGCTTTCAAATAAGCTGTAGGCCACGGCTGTACACTTACCGAGTGAGTAGGATAGGCTTCTCATCACATAGGCTATAGGCTGCTGTCATTTTGCATCGGTCTACTTTGATAGCCAATTTAGATAAGAAAGCGAAACCTATATAAATAACAGCCTCAATAAGTAGACTAGCCGCATCTTTTTACTGCGACTTAAAGAATGACAAAGCATTTGTTGCGCCGTGACAGTAACCTTGACAATGTGTCAGTAAGGTGTTATCTTGTATGTATGTAGATTTCGGCTGGTGTGCATTCTTGCTGCGAGCCAAACTGAGTAGGCTAAATGTCAGGTCGTTGCCTAATAAAATTTTTTTTAAACTGGACAAGTCGATTTGATGTGAGGATGGACCAAAAAAAAAAACTTGTATTGTATGAATACCAAAGAAACAACCTAATTTTTTGCAGATGTCTGGGGAAAAAATCCTATTGGAATCGGACCGCAAATTGTGCAATCCTAGGCCGAGTATAACTGGGAAATAGAATTTGGCAGCGGTTCAATAACCGCCATGTTAAAGCCGAACACAAGAAGAGCGCGCTTTAATAGAGGGGGGTTATCATAGCTGGAGCACGGTTACATATCTCTGATGGTCCACATTGGGAGAGAAACGGCTATTTTCTGGCTGTTTCATGCGTTAAATGAAGTGTCAGAAGCCGCATGAGTAAGGACGTTAACGAGATGCCACATTACCATCATAAATTCAGTCACAGAGATTCGACACATTAACAGTTATGTTACTTTGTTTGCATGTTTATGATGTACCTTCATTTGGGATTGTGTCGGTCAAATTGTCACAATTTAAATCGATGGCAGCCTAAAGAAATGAAGGTTTGCTAATCAATAAACCTTTATTCTCAGTCGCCTGGTCTGTCTTACCCAAAAGTGTTAACCGGAAACGTTACAACTGTCCACGTTATATTAGTAATTGAATAACATTCAGTATTTCAGGAAAAAAAATCTAGTTGATCTTTAATTTATTTTATATATATTTACTCCACACTGCACCTTACATATCCGTTTTTTTATTTTACAGGAGAAAGGAAGAACTGAAAGAGAAGACGACATCCAATTAATTTTTTGTTTTTTTATTTGTTTATTTGGTTATTTTTTCCTCATTTCATTTCAATTTGATTTTAAATATATAAATAATAAACGACGTTATTTCGGTGATGCCGTCCAACGCCGCCGCCACCACCACCACCACATTCAAAACTTCAGACTTCGAGTATGACGCAGCTGCAAAAACAATGGTAAGAAACGGCGCTGCCCGGCGAGAGAAATAAAACGGACTTCCGCAGCAATTTGTTCTGTTAATTTTTATATGAGACTGTATGTTGCAGTCAGTAATCAGCAGAAACATACAACGTTGTGTTATATTTGGTCTGTGTGTGTAACCGGCGCGTTGGTGCAGTGAGACGCTGCGGGGAAGCTGTCTGGAAACAGCCAGACGACGAACCGCTCTAGGCTCACGCAGGAAGAAGAACCCGCAACGACACAAGTCTGAATATCCCCCGTTTCCTCTTCGTTGTTCCTATAGGTTTCGTAGTATACAGTAGATGCATGGTATGGTCAATCCCGTATTTCATTTTTATGAATAGGGTGGGGCGTAAACAAAAAAAAAAAAATCAAACAAAAAATGATCCCCACGTATAGGCCCTCTTTAACGTGGCAAAATGGTGAACGGGTTTAAAATGTAGGCTATGACTTGCAAAAAAAATAAAAAATTCAACATTTTTTTTCTTAATTCGCGGAAAGACCGATTGAATTTCCGCCGAACGAAATTAAATATACTCAAACCAGTTTATCAATCTACACTTTGCTGTGCAGTTTCTAGAATCCTCTGTAGACATTACCATGTCGTATCATAGGATACCGCATGTTATCTTCTTCACTCAATTAATAGATGAAGAATTGAAAAGAAGGGTGCCTTGAGCCGTCATAGATTCACATCTTTCTTAAGTACTTGACTGAAAATGATTTCATAACCGCCTTGCTCACCAGCAGGGGCAATATCCTGTACGATAAGCAGTTTTTGTTTGATTAACTTTGCCAAAATATTTGATAGGATCAAAAGGCTAAGGCTAGCGTACTTCAATCAAGCAAGTATTTTAAAAGGTATACATTTGCAGTCATTATTGACATTGGCAGTACGCAGTTGTTGGCATAATCTAAGTTGTACCGTCTATATTTCAGAGAAGACGGCTTCAGGCATTTTTTTAAACTTCTGGCTCCGAAACCCTTAAAACTGCATCAGTCATAAAGTGGGGATAATTATTTGTAGATTATCCCCGTGTGTAAAGCACCGATTGTGAAGAATAATTGGTTCATAATTGTTCTTCATATCTAATTTAGACCTTTTATTACAACCAACCACCACTCTGTCAGGTGGTTTGTGTTAATTTCAATGGCAGTTTAGGGTTTACTGTTGGTGTAACTTGTTTTTCTTTTTTCTTTTAAAGTTTTTAACAGTAATTCTGAAATTTGACCCTTTTTCAGCTTTAAGCATTTAACTCAAGCCTATTTTTATGATGTCTGTGCCTTCAGTTTTATTAGTCCCACTGATTATTTACCTTGACCCCAAATAACCCCTACAGTCATTTGAAGTGCCCCTGGTTTAAAAAAACAAAAAAACATCTTTAGTCAAACTAAAGGTAGGGGGGTTAGGGTCACAGGTTTGGTCCGTATATAAAATCTGTCTGAGATCTGTCAAGTTGCATCAGCAAAATAAATAACGCAGCTTCTATAGAGTGTTTGGAAGGTATTTATATTCAGACAGTCTGTGAGGGACATGTGTCATAATCCATCATAATAGTAAGCAACTCCTTTTTTTATGAGATCTGTTGAAGCAGACGGCAGCGCTTTTGAGGGTGTCCTCAGTGGCCAGAGCGTATAGGCTGGCCTCCGTGCTGACTGACCAGGTAGAAGCACATTCTGCGTGCGCAGCAATCATTCAGATTAAAATAGATGCACCTTTGTGTTCACTTGTGACTAATATGACCGGTTGTATCCTCAAAATAAAGCCAGTAATGTACTGCGACAGTAATACCTGTCTTACTAAAAATAATGGTGTAGTCTCAACAACTGGAACAAAAATGGAATAACTCAAATAAATAAATTCATTTAACTTTCAAGTTAAAGACCAGTGAATACTTGAAGAGATTTTAAATTGCCCTTCTCAAATGGGTCAAGGCAAGCAGCTTCTCCAAACCATTTGAGTGAGTGACCTCGCTAATTCCTGTCTTCCTTTGTGAAGGAGCCCTAACCTTGTTTGTGACCCTGAGGTGAACAGTTTTACCGGTTGCTCCTTTTGCTTGAAATGAAGCCGTTCAGTTGAACGGTGATACGTCAATTCAAATCAATGTGATGTGGAATTTTTTTGTCCACATATTTTTCCCTCCCGAAAGCACACAAAGGTGTATCCAACGTGAATGATTGCCTTGAACGTGGGATGTGTTTCTACCTGGTCGACTGAGGCTACGCCTGCAACGCATCAGCATTCGGTTCAACAGATTTTAAAACAAGTTGATGGAGCTGCTGTCTCCCTTTTTCAGATTTAATTTTTTTCATCTATGACTGCTGCCTGTACCGTACGCTCATAAGACATAACTCTTGCAATGTTATCCTATCATCAGTCAAAGCAAGTATATGCAGTGAGATTTAGAGCCGTGAGCCGCTGTTATCTCCTGCAGGTCTGTGTGCACATTTTGCAGCTCTTAGACGTTGCAGTGTAGGCCTACTTATGAGTGGGGTAAGAGTAGGTTAGCCGTTGCAGTGTAGGCCTACTTATGAGTGGGGTAAGAGTAGGTTAGCCGTTGCAGTGTAGGCCTGCTTATGAGTGGGGTAAGAGTAGGTTAGCCGTTGCAGTGTAGGCCTACTTATGAGTGGGGTAAGAGTAGGTTAGCCGTTGCAGTGTAGGCCTACTTATGAGTGGGGTAAGAGTAGGTTAGCCGTTGCAGAGTAGGCCTACTTATGAGTGGGGTAAGAGTAGGTTAGCCGTTGCAGTGTAGGCCTGTTTATGAGTGGGGTAAGAGTAGCTTAGCCGTTGCAGTGTAGGTCTGCTTATGAGTGGGGTAAGAGTAGGTTAGCCGTTGCAGTGTAGGGCCGCTTATGAGTGGGGTAAGAGTAGGTTAGCCGGCGAGCAGATTTAACTGGATTAGCCCTGAAGCTAACACCCCTGTCTCACAAGGAATCTACGGAAGAGTTTGAATGCCGCATGGGGCCTGCCGCCTGTGCCCTTGGAAAGAGATGAGATACTTAACGATGACCCCCGTACGTACGTGTGTAGTCCTGAGGGCATTCCGAGTGAACAATTTCCTTTCCGTACCCCCAAACCCCACATGATACATTAGTTGTTCACATACAGTTGAATAATTAAACAGTGCGCCACAGTCTTGCAGCATAGTGCATTTTGTCCTGATGTTTGGGATGAGGAGAAGTGGGTCTTTTAGCCTGTTTGGGCTCGTCATTACTGGGTGTTCAGAGAGCATCCAGAACAGTGTCAAGCGAGGACATGGAACACTACAAGTGTCCCCGCTTGTACTGTATAACCTGACAACTCTGTGTTAAAGAGAGACTTCCTGTTATGAGTGAAAAATGTACTACCTTACACCGTTGCCCCCTCATTCTGCTGCCAAAACGCAACCTCAAATATCCTTGTTCATCCATTTTAAAACCACAGTCAAATCCTCTTTATCGACAAAATGACATTAAGATATTTTTTAAAGTGACGATTATAACTGCCCCCCCTGGATAATGAGTGCAGTCACTTTGGAGCCAGAGAGCCAGCCATCCCATAATGCATTGCCCAAATGTGCTTGTTAACAAAGGCCTCACCATTAAAACAAAAACAAAGTACTTTTGAAATGGGAACCAAACGAGATGTATTAATTTACAATTCTCTACATGTTCAGTTCATGTGCTTGTGGAGGTTTTCTTTAAAAGCCATATTCCTTAAAGGTCCCCAAAGGCACATCCTACTGAAACACAGGCTCTTGGTGAAATGATGCGGAACGTGGTCTGGGTCACAGCCAGTCCAGGGTATTGGTGACGGCGATTCACAGGCCTGTGGGGAGATATGTCATTTGGCCGTAGCATTGGTGAGGAAGTTAGCGGAGAATTCCCCCTCCCACATCGCACACTGGCGCCCCCTCTTGTCCGTCCGGCCCAATGCGCTCTGCAGATGCTGTAGAACGTGTGCGGTCACGCGCAAGAGAACCATGCACCTTGCTGCAGCCTTGTGACAGTATTACACTCTCAGAAGAAAGGGTTCCAAAAGGCTCCTCTGTGTCTCCATAGAGGAACCCTATCTACACTCTGAGAAGAAAGGGTTCCAAAAGGCTCCTCTGTGTCTCCATAGAGGAACCCTATCCACACTTTCAGAAGAAAGGGTTCCAAAAGGCTTCTCTGAGCCTCCATAGAGGAACCCTATCTACACTCTCAGAAGAAAGGGTTCCAAAAGGCTCCTCTGTGTCTCCATAGAGGAACCCTATCTACACTCTCAGAAGAAAGGGTTCCAAAAGGCTCCCTCTGTGTCTCCATAGAGGAACCCTATCTACACTCTCAGAAGAAAGGGTTCCAAAAGGCTCCTCTGTGTCTCCATAGAGGAACCCTATCTACACTCTCAGAAGAAAGGGTTCCAAAAGGCTCCCTCTGTGTCTCCATAGAGGAACCCTATCTACACTCTCAGAAGAAAGGGTTCCAAAAGGCTCCTCTGTGTCTCCATAGAGGAACCCTATCTACACTCTCAGAAGAAAGGGTTCCAAAAGGCTTCTCTGTGTCTCCTTAGGGGAACCCTATCTACACTCAGAAGAAAGGGTTCTAAAAGGTTCCTCTGCCTCTCCATAGAGGAACCCTGTCTACACTCTCAGAAGAAATGGTTCTAAAAGGCTCTGCTGTGTCTTCATGGAGGAACCATATTAGTTCAAGGATTATTTGAGGCAAAATGGTTAAATCTGAGAGCTTTTTAAAAATGGCTCCCCGAGTGTGCCGCGTGGTGCAGCCTGTAGTGACCTGTCCACATGCTCATTGTGAGCTGCCATGTCGGTGGTTCGAATACGACCGTGCAATCTTTGTCATCTCCCTGTCTCTCTACAATGTGCTCTCCGATAAAGCTGAAAAAGCCCTCACAAAGATTCCCCTATGGAGACGAGTCAAATAGCCCCAAATAGTGTACTGAGCGGGGTATCAGTCCCGCCATCTTGAGCAACCATTCCTGAGTGGCCCATTCGTCATCCAGTCGCCAAAGGTTGGTAGACAGTCGTGCTCGGACATGCACAGTGTTAACTAAAACACACCAAGGAGTCCGATTAAGGCGTTTACACAAGTTGTACAATAAAGCAATGGACTTACTTCCATTAAGAGCTCAGCTTGCAGTAACATAATCAGAGTAAGGTGTTTACATGGGTTCTGCCTTAGTTTCTTACATCACATAAAAATTTAATTAGCATGTAAAGGTGGTCGGTGATGGGACAGGATCATGTTTAATGATTGGGCATTTCAAAATAAAAATGGATCAATGGCAATAATGATATTTAAATTAATTAATCAATTTTAAATGTCATTATTTTTCATAATTTAAATTAATAATTTATGGTGCAATTTTCACAGTGACAGTATTTATTCACTGTATGGAGATGTGTTTAAGACCACAGGCCCTTTCTGTACCTTATTCATAGGCTTTTAGTGTTGAACATGTTAACAGTGCCCAACCAGAGTTACTAAGAAGCGTCACTAAAAACGTTTTCACCTGGTGCTTATAAATGTGAGATTTTTTTAATGATTGGCCAGCACCAAGTGGTCCTTAAAACCCTGAATAATCTTTGAATGGAATGCTTTTATGGTTTATTCGCACCATCCCGAACGCTGTGTCTAAGCATTCATCCCTTATTTTCATTAATCACCCATTACCTTTCTACTTACTATTTATGCGTCCTCAGGAGGGAATTTAAAAGCTATTTGACAATATTTAGTGCCGTTGTCAAAAGGTGTTTTCTTTGGCTTTGATTAATGCAGACGGCTGTTATATCTGAGGGAGAGAGACCGAGGGGAAACGTGGGCTGTACTGTATCAGGGGTTCATGTGAGGGGATTTAATTCAGTAACCGTGGCAACCCACTAATACTGAATGTGGGATTAAAAAATTATGTTTCAGGATGCAGGTTTTTTTAAAACAAATTCTCTTTGTTTAACTGTTTATTAAACGTAAAAATGAGACTAGATGTCTTTGGATGTGGTTGGCTTGCTGCCTCCATCAGCCAAATTTGGTTTTCTGTTGGCAGTGTTTATAAACTCCCTCTATGCTGTAATGTGCTTTGAGATCATTTAACTTTTTATTTTTGCTTATTTGCGTTCAAGTTATCATCTAAAATTGCACACCGCACAAATTTACTAATATGAGAAAGTAAATTCAGAAAATATAGACACTTTAAAGAGGGAAGCATTATACACGGTGTAATAAAATCGTACAATCAAGCATCATTTACTTTTACATTTACATTTAAACACTTGGACGATGCATCCAGAGCAAACATAAATGTTTGGGCAATGAACAGAGATGATGCCAGGTCCTCCAAGCATCACAAGCAATGGTATCCATCATAGTAGTCATCATATTATAAATCAGTAATAATCATAAACACTGTTTAAATGGCCCAGAGACCTTTTACACAGAGTCAGAATCCAGTCCTAGAGGGCCGCATTGTCTCCATGCGTTTCAGCACCAGCCAGTCATCTAAGTTGGTGTTTAGCTATGGAGTTTCTCAAGCCATTCATTGGCTGCTCTGTAAAAGAAAAGCTAAAATACCTGCAGATGCTGATACTTTAAAGATCTCTAGCCCTGGTTCTGGAGAGCCATTGGGTCTGCTGTTTAAAGATCTCTAGCCCTGGTTCTGGAGAGCCACTGGGTCTGCTGTTTAAATATCTCTAGCCCTGGTCCTGGAGAGCCACTGGGTCTGCTGTTTAAAGATCTCTAGCCCTGGTTCTGGAGAGCCACTGGGTCTGCTGTTTAAAGATCTCTAGCCCTGGTTCTGGAGAGCCACTGGGTCTGCTGTTTAAATATCTCTAGCCCTGGTCCTGGAGAGCCACTGGGTCTGCTGTTTAAAGATCTCTAGCCCTGGTTCTGGAGAGCCACAGGGTCTGCTGTTTAAAGATCTCTAGCCCTGGTTCTGGAGGGCCACAGAGTCTGCTGTTTTCTCTTGCAACATACTTGCATCTAGAACCAATCTTGTTGCCCTTCTCTGCACTTTGTGAGAGCGTACATAGGGACCCCTGCGTTAAATTATTTTAAAGGAGAAATGTTAACTTGCGTCATACTACCAGAAAATCAATTTTCTGAAGCAGCTCCTATCAGACTATCAGCAATTCTGTGAGTCTGGTGTGGTTGGATTCTGGGTGGTTAGCATGTGGCAGGGCGGGTTCTGGTTCTGCGCGGGCGGGAGGGAGTGTAAAATGAACACTCTGGAGTGAAGCGAAGGACATCGAGAGATAAAGACGGGCCGTGAAAATGAGCCGGCTGGAACGTGGCGTGAGCCTTCCACACCTGCCCCGCTTCCTGCTCTCAGAGATTAGCCTTTAGTACCCTCCGATAACCTCGGTGCAGTGGGGTGGATAGGTGAGAGAAATGTCACTGCCGTTTTCCGCACCCCGTCAAACCGAGGCCTCGTGCCTGTTAAGCAGTCGTGCTCGTCGAAATAAGTGAACAGACAAAACAAATTTCAATTTGTGCGCGATTAATTTGTTCACATTACTTTTGGCGTAATTTGGGACAGTAATTCACATTTTGGTTAAAGGAGGGTCCAGTCTTGGCTGCTGGGTCAAAGGTGCACTGCAGCCCTCCAGGACTGGAGTTAAACCTGCAGACACAGTGCCCCCTCCAGGACTGGAGTTAAACCTGCAGACACTGTGGCCCTCCAGGACTGGAGTTAAACCTGCAGACACTGCGGTTCTCCAGGACTGGAGTTAAATCCTCATGTACAGAAACTTCACACCAGTCGTCACACATGAGTTACATAACTTGCATGATGGCTGCATAAATTATGCAGCCATTGTTGTGCGCGTTACATATTACCAGAACATGTACCTTCTCACTTTTGTATGTGTTGAATTTCATTATGTGCATTAATTTCATCGCATATATTATAACACACATAGAAAAACACACAACACATGATGCTATTTTGTGAGGGAATGCTTGTCTGTATTAATCACAGTAAGTCTGTGAGAGGGGGGGTGTAGTAGCACTAAGACCAGGTTTCTGGTGACACCATTTTCAGACCCCCTTAAATCTGTTAAAATATCACCATCTGAACCACCAATCCACACCCCCATCCCACCCCTAAATTGACTGCCCCTACCCCCGGCCCGCCCCCTGCCCAGCCCCGCCCCTGACCCCACCCCCTGGCCTGCCCCAGCCGGGGGAAACGCTGTGAAATCAGGGATGGAAATGGCGGCCTTGACAGAAGCATCGCTGGCATGCCGGCGTGCCCTTGTGACAGCTGCGTTAGCGCTGGCTGTTTGAGTCCTTAAAATAGATCCACTCGCCGTTCTAGAGGGAGTTCAAAGGGGTCAGCCCCCCCCCCCCCCTCCCCTGCCAAACAACAGATCGATTCAGTAGTCTTTGGTTTGCAGTGTGTCAGACTGCAGCATGTTTAGCACAGGCAAATTTAAAAGCTATGCAAAAAGTATGCAAAATGTTTTTTTTTTAACCAAATTGTCCCCCCCGCCCCCCCCTCCCCCACCCACCCCAATGAAATCCTGGATGCAGCCATGAAGCCGTTTGTTTTCCAGGAAGTAAATTTGTTGTGATATATAACTGTCAGCCCCACAGTATATCTCAGTGTGTTTTACAGCTTTATTTATGAAAGGTTTAGATACTTCTTTCTTTTAGTATTGCATAGATATTCTTAGGTGTCCTACGTGACTATATTAATGTCATTAATCATTGTGAGTAGTTTCTTTCAGTTGTAAACAAATATTTTAGGGCACTATACCTGAAGGTAAAAAATGTATTCAGTATAGAGCATTAATTCAAGAGAGAAAAAAATGTTACAGTCCTTTGAAGTTTCCATCAGAATGACACACACGAGGAAATAAGAGCTGATTTGTGTCATGTGAAAACAGTCGGCTCTAAGGACATGCGAATATTTATTTGGTGGTTTGGAAATACATTCTCCCTCATTGGCTCCAAGAATAACACCAATTAACTACTGAATTACCGCAGTTCTTAGTGTTTTTCTAAGCGCTCGAGAGCCAAATGCAGTAAGCATTTTACACATTTATTCAGCACACTTACAGGTACATGCTCATTTCAGTAAAGTTGACTGTGGTGTTTGGGTATATTGGTGTGTCATTGACGAGGATATTTTCTACTTTTTTGTGACATTTTAACTAATCCATTTACTCATGGATTGGTTTGTGTCTTGTGTTTTTACTGTCATTAATGATTTGCAAAAGCACAAGTTAATGATTTGTTCTTGTTAATTAACAAAACCTTATTGTTGATTGATTCCCATCTCCACTAAATGCTATGCGCTCCAAAGCACAACCTCTGAATTGACGCGGTGCTTAACGTCTAGCTTAACTCTGCATGGCTCTGGAGTCACCCGTCCCCCTGATTGCACTTAAAATAAAATCCACTGGCTGAACTCTATGGCTAAAAAACCCCACTCTTGTATTTACACGTGTTCCTGCACCTGTCTGTGAATATTTGTGAATTGTCATTGGATGCTTGTTGGATGCACTTCACAGTAAGTCACCCTGTTAAGACCATCTGCTAACTGCTTAAATGTAAATTAAAATGTGAAACGAGCGCTAAAGTGAGCGCTAAAGTGGCTTAGCATTCTCTGGCCCAGCTGCGGCGCGGTTAAGTGGCTTTCCGATGTGCGGTCGAGACGCTGCCCCCTCACACACCTGAACCCCCTCACCTGTCTCCCCGGAGGCTCAGATTACAGTGCGGCCGGCCCGGCCGCTGCTCTGTACACCTGGGACACCTGCTTCTGTCCTGTAGCCGTTTGCGCAGCGAGAACCGCAGCGTGTCCACGAGCCTCTGTGCCCCCCCCCCCCCCCTTCCCTTCTGTGTTATATTTTGGGGGGGGGGGGGGGGGGGTTAGGGTGGGCTGGCAATGGAAAGGACAGGGCAAGTCCGAGGCTACGGTGTCGCAACAAGCTTCGGTGTCGTGATGGGTTACGGTTTTTTGCGATGGGAAACAGTGTAGTGCCGGGCTACAGTGTCGCAACAGGCTACGTTGTGTCATGATGGGCAACAGTGTAGTGCCAGGCTACAGTGTTGCAACAGGCTACGTTGTGTCGTGATGGGCTTCGGTGTAGTGCCAGGCTACAGTGTTGCAACAGGCTACGTTGTATCGTGATAGGCAACAGTGTAGTGCCATGCTACAGTCTTGCAACAGGCTACGTTGTGTCGTGATGGGCAACAGTGTAGTGCCAGTCTACAGTGTTGCAACAGGCTACGTTGTGTCGTGATGGGCTTCGGTGTAGTGCCAGGCTACAGTGTTGCAACAGGCTACGTTGTATCGTGATGGGCAACAGTGTAGTGCCAGGCTACAGTCTTGCAACAGGCTACGTTGTGTCGTGATGGGCAACAGTGTAGTGCCAGTCTACAGTGTTGCAACAGGCTACGTTGTGTCGTGATGGGCAACAGTGTAGTGCCAGTCTACAGTGTTGCAACAGGCTACGTTGTGTCGTGATGGGCTTCGGTGTAGTGCCAGGCTACAGTGTTGCAACAGGCTACGTTGTGTCGTGATGGGCTTCGGTGTAGTGCCGAGCTACAGTGTCGCAACAGGCTATGTTGTGTCGTGACGGGCAAACATGTGAGTCACAGGCTCTTGAGGCATTATACTGCGTCGCCGTGACACCCGCTGCGTCTGCAGTGACTTTGATGGGGGGGGGGGGGGGGGCTCTCTCCCTGAACTGAGAGACGTGGGAGGAGTTAAACCTGGGCAGGTTACTGACCACCAGAGAGAGAGAGAGGTGAGAGAGAGAGAGAGAGAAGAGTGCGAGTGAGAGAGAGAGAGTGTGTGTGTGTGTGTGTGTGTGTGTGAGAGAGAGTGAGTGTGTGTGTGTGTGTGTGTGTGTGTAAGAGAGATAGATTGTGTGTGTGTGTAAGAGAGAGAGAGAGAGAGAGAGTGAGAGAGTGAGAGAGAGCGAGCGAGAGAGCGAGAGAGTGCGAGAGAGAAGCTGCCGGAACCATGTCTGTATCACCGGGGAACTTCCTCCTCCCTCTGCTGCCGATTGCAGTCTGGTTGCCTGGCAACAGGAGTTGCCTGAAATAACCTGCCGTAGACAGAAATAGAGCAGAGATGAGGGCAGAAAGGAGCGGTACGATGTGGCGGCCCGTTTCTCCACCTGGCCCTCTTCCCCAGCAGCCCTTGTTTCCCTCCTTATCAAGGCCACAATTCTGCACAGCTTAGACTGAATGATTTTAAAAAACCTTTTAACGATGTTTTTTTTTTGTTTTTTTTTTTTCTTTCCTCCATCATAATCTCTTATCGACGTAATCGCATCTGGCTTGTTTGTAGAGCGAGGTGCATTCGGCCGTCTCGTCCTGTCAAATCTGTTGGCTTTTCGATCCCTGTCTGAGGGGCTTTTTTAAGCTAATGTGTAACGGCAGATAAAGCCTAGCGGGGCCGTGTTCTGGGCTAAAGTAAACACGCTAATGGCGTAGACAGGTGAGCCGTGTGCATGTATGACGGAAGAGTCCATCGTGTCCTTAAAATAAAGAAACGGGGAACGGCATCTCAGTCCCGGCACATTTTTACATTTATTTACCAACACTTTCCGCTGAAGGTTTTCTTTCACGCTTTTAGGGTTTTTTGGTTGGATGCTAACGGCCTCTAATGTCCCTCGTTAGGTGCGTTAGGTGTGAAATCTCTGGCGAAAATGTGAGGCAGAATGTGTCTGGGGAACGCAAGCATGCGGAGACAGATCCAGAGATCAGCCATGTTTAATTTAATGTTGGGAGATTAATGTAGTGTTGTAATGTAGTGTTGTGTCCGATTAGATGAATGATGTGATTGGGTTCCCAATTTCTGCCTTGAAGTGCCATCTGGTACCACCCTCCAACCCCCACCCAGCCCCCAAAACCCCCACCCCTCTCATCCCAACTCATCTGTGTGGTCACCGTGGAGACGTAGGAGTGTGGTAGAGATACTTTTGGCATCCCTGCAGACATACAGTGTGCAAACCTACCTAAATTTAATCAGGAGTTTGGCTCTTCTGTCTAAACATCAGCCTGTTATGCAAATGGAAAACAAACAGGAAACAGCCCCATTGGCTGTACTTAGCATGCTAGCATACAGCTAGCTAGACTGGGGGGGTTTTCAGCTGGGCTGCTTTTGCCATTTCCTGTGCAACGGTGTCCAAGGAGACGTCAGCACAGGGCAGGAGGGGGTGGGGCTCCAGGACGGTGCATCCGTGTGTTACCTTGGAAACGCCAGCCAAAACTGGGCTGAGCGACCGCAGGGCGGCTGACCTGAAAATTTAAACCCCCCCCCCCCCCCCCCACGGGTGGGCCAGAGTTTCGCAAAAAAGTGAAGCTGAACACCAAAGACAGTAATGTTTTTTGGTCACTTCCTGTGGGTGGATTGAAAGATTCAATCAGCACTCATTTTTATTTTTTATTTGACACACACACATGTATGCACACACACACACACACGCACGCACACACATGCACTTAAAAGCAGTAATCCTGTCTGTTGGTGATGGCTTCAACCTGCCCTTGAACAGTGTTAAAAGCTGCGACAGAAAAAGATGGCCAGTCGTCCAACAAAGGCAGCGTATGTCGTTTCTGAAAGAGGACTTTGGTTCCAGATTTTAGCCACATCTGAGGTTTACTTTTCAGTATGAGGAGCCCGGATGGGAGGCGGTTTTACGGGTGATTGCTTGACACTGTGGGGGGGATTCACCTGTGCCAGAATGTGCGTGTGATGGGAGCCAGGTAACAGCTCTGCTCACCTCTGTGTGAAGTCCTCTCTCTTAACTCACCATTGTCTGTCCCTCTTAAAACAGTTTATACGGGCAGGAGGATGTTTGGAGTTTAGAGGCTCTGTATGAATATGTGCAGCACAATTCACCCAGGTGCACGCTCACCTGCGCTCACAGGGGAGACACACGACTGTAGCAACAGGGGGTGGAGCACGAGTGTTTACTGTGTGTTTCACAACCCCCCCCCCCCCCCTATGGTTACACTCTTATTTCTGCTCTTTGTGCTTGTTTTTTAATCAGTGTGATGTCTGTACTGTAATTATGCCAAGTCTCTACTGATTCTGAGGCTATTTTGTTTTGTTTTATGCTGTGTGTGTTTAAGATCAGGCTGGCAAGTCTCTGTAAATAATAATAATAATGATAATGATGATGATGATGATGATGATGATGTCTGTGACTGGGCGCTTGCGGTAGTCTGGGTTCTGTTCTTAGTAGAAACCTCGTTAGGTCTTATGATCCCGCAGCCTGTCAGGAGGAGTAGCCCAGGTCACAAATAATTCAATGATTTGCGCCGTATCAGTGACATCTAATGGCGACGGTGCGGATCAAACGCTGACCGTGTCTTTTCAGGTGATAAGCAGCGGGAGACCGCACGCTCGCTCTGTCGAGCGTCTTTCTCTGGTTTTCACTGCCCACAATGCAAGTGTAATAGGAATGGACATTATTACTATTATTATTATTATTATTATTGTAACTACTATTATTATTCAGAACAAAAGAACATACTGTACTTGTCTTCACCCCTCCCAGACCCAGGAAAAGGAGCGGGAGTTGCCGTGTAAACGGCTTCGCCATGATTCCGCGCAGCGCCTCGCCGTAGCTCTTAGTCAGCAGCCTCTGCATCCCACCCTGCTCTGAGGACGATTGTTGCTAAGCAGTATTTCCACCTTAGCAACCGCCCTGGTACCTTAGCGACTGGTTCATAGTCCCGCTGAACATTGTGTTCCCTGCACACTGCACACTGCACACTGAGCCAGGTTTGGGCCTGCAGGGAGAGAGAGAGAGAGAGAGGGAGGGAGAGGATGGTTTTCTGCTGAGTAAAAAGAGGTGTATGTGTATATGTGTATTTATATGTGAGAGAGAGAGAGCGTGTGTGTGTGTGTGTGTGTGTGTGTGTGTATATGTGTATTTATATGTGAGAGAGAGAGAGAGATAGCGTGTATGTATGTATGTGTGAGAGAGAGTGTTTGTGTGTATTTATATGTGTGTGTGAGAAAGAGAGAGAGTGTGTGTGTGTGTGTGTGTGTTTGAGAGATCTGGAAGATTGTATTGTCACACTATGGAGGAAAATAAACATCTGGAGCTACAGCCTGTTAAAATTAGTATTTCTCTTTGTGTTATTTTTTTATTTATTTATAGAGAAAATAAACCCCCCACCACACCCCCCCTTCCTGCCTCTCCTCTATCCCCTCTGCATAATTCATATTCCGTTGTCATGGCGCTCCGGATCTGGCGTTTTTTTAACGTTTCAGGCGGCAGTGCTGGCGTAGCGGCAGTGGTCGGTTTGCCTGTCCGTGGGTTACGAGTTTGAAGTTTAGGTGTGGCACTGCAGTGTGCAAGGAGCTGTATTAAACCTGCATTGCTGGTGTCCATAAAGTAGGTGATGTATTAAAAAATGTAATATCCTGTAAGCTTGGATAAAGATATCTGCTCATCTGAGATAAGTATCACATTAGTCTGCTTATTCTTTCTGTTGTGAGGGAGCAACCAATCAATCAGTCAGTCAATAAATCAATTAACCAATCAGGGTTCGGGAGGGTTAGTTCAGGAAATTAGCTGATACTCTTATTTGGTACTTGAGAAATGCCCATAATGTTCTGTGAGGATTTTTGGCTTAACAGATTTCAATTTAAATAGAGTTCCTGAATTGACTGAACTAAAATGGAACGGACCCCCCCCCCCCAACAGTCGATCTTCATTTTTTTCATAGTGGATTTTACGGTTATTCCGTTGTGCAGTGCTTCACAGTGGACTCATTAATATTTATAATAATTTAACAACCACTGCAATCACCACGACAACCATTGATTGGCTGAATGTGTGATTTTTAAGCCGTAGGTCCTTTTTTATGTCCTTTATGAAGCGCTTCAGCTGGCTCCCAGGTTCACGTAAGTTCACACGCGGGGTATATACTTTACAGTCCATGATTTATGCACAGTCACTGCTGTTATTAACCACTACTCCAAAACACACACACACACACACACACACACACACACACACACACACATACACACACACACACACACACACATACACACACACTCTCTTCTCTCTCTCTCTCTCGCTCACACACACACACACACACACACACTCTTCTCTCTCGCTCACACACACACACACACACACACACACACTCTTCTCTCTCTCGCTCACGCACACACACACACACACACACACTCTTGTCTCTCGCTCACACACGCACACACACACACACACACCTCTCTCTCTCGCTCACGCACGCACACACACACTCTTTCTCGCTCACACGCGCACGCACACACACACACACTCTCGCTCACACACACACACACACACTCTCGCTCACACACACACACACACACACACACACACTCTTCTCTCTCGCTCACACACACACACACTCTGTTCTCTCTCTCGCTCACACACGCACACACTCTCTTCTCTCTCGCTCACACACACACACACACACACACTCTGTTCTCTCGCTCACACACGCACGCACACACACACACACACACACTCTCTTCTCTCTCTCGCTCACGCACACACACACACACACACACACACACACTCTCTTGCTCACACACACACTCCTCTCTCTCTCACACACACACACACACACACACACACACACTCTCTTCTCTCTCTCGCTCACGCACACACACACACACACACACACACACACACACACACACACACACACTCTGTTCTCTCTCTCTCTCTCTCACACACGCACGCACACTGCTTTTCTGCTGTTCTCCTAAAGAATGGAGGCTGTGTTGGATGCTGGGTACAGTGGCAGCGAGGCTGTGTTGGATGCGGGGTACAGTGGCAGCGAGGCTGTGTTGGATGCGGGGTACAGTGGCAGCGAGGCTGTGTTGGATGCGGGGTACAGTGGCAGCGAGGCTGTGTTGGATGCGGGGTACAGTGGCAGCGAGGCTGTGTTGGATGCGGGGTACAGTGGCAGCGAGGCTGTGTTGGATGCGGGGTACAGTGGCAGCGAGGCTGTGTTGGATGCGGGGTACAGTGGCAGCGAGGCTGTGTTGGATGCGGGGTACAGTGGCAGCGAGGCTGTGTTGGATGCGGGGTACAGTGGCAGCGAGGCTGTGTTGGATGCGGGGTACAGTGGCAGCGAGGCTGTGTTGGATGCTGGGTACAGTGGCAGGGAGGCTGTGTTGGATGCGGGGTACAGTGGCAGCGAGGCTGTGTTGGATGCGGGGTACAGTGGCAGCGAGGCTGTGTTGGATGCGGGGTACAGTGGCAGCGAGGCTGTGTTGGATGCTGGGTACAGTGGCAGCGAGGCTGTGTTGGATGCGGGGTACAGTGGCAGCGAGGCTGTGTTGGATGCGGGGTACAGTGGCAGCGAGGCTGTGTTGGATGCGGGGTACAGTGGCAGCGAGGCTGTGTTGGATGCGGGGTACAGTGGCAGCGAGGCTGTGTTGGATGCGGGGTACAGTGGCAGCGAGGCTGTGTTGGATGCGGGGTACAGTGGCAGCGAGGCTGTGTTGGATGCGGGGTACAGTGGCAGCGAGGCTGTGTTGGATGCGGGGTACAGTGGCAGCGAGGCTGTGTTGGATGCGGGGTACAGTGGCAGCGAGGCTGTGTTGGATGCGGGGTACAGTGGCAGCGAGGCTGTGTTGGATGCGGGGTACAGTGGCAGCGAGGCTGT
This sequence comes from Synaphobranchus kaupii, assembly GCA_029718625.1. Lineage (NCBI taxonomy): Eukaryota > Metazoa > Chordata > Actinopteri > Anguilliformes > Synaphobranchidae > Synaphobranchus > Synaphobranchus kaupii. The sequence goes on along the minus strand of CM056392.1, from coordinate 28,453,968 downwards.
GTTGGATGCGGGGTACAGTGGCAGCGAGGCTGTGTTGGATGCGGGGTACAGTGGCAGCGAGGCTGTGTTGGATGCGGGGTACAGTGGCAGCGAGGCTGTGTTGGATGCGGGGTACAGTGGCAGCGAGGCTGTGTTGGATGCGGGGTACAGTGGCAGCGAGGCTGTGTTGGATGCGGGGTACAGTGGCAGCGAGGCTGTGTTGGATGCGGGGTACAGTGGCAGCGAGGCTGTGTTGGATGCGGGGTACAGTGGCAGCGAGGCTGTGTTGGATGCGGGGTACAGTGGCAGCGAGGCTGTGTTGGATGCGGGGTACAGTGGCAGCGAGGCTGTGTTGGATGCGGGGTACAGTGGCAGCGAGGCTGTGTTGGATGCGGGGTACAGTGGCAGCGAGGCTGTGTTGGATGCGGGGTACAGTGGCAGCGAGGCTGTGTTGGATGCGGGGTACAGTGGCAGCGAGGCTGTGTTGGATGCTGGGTACAGTGGCAGCGAGGTGTTGGATGCGGGGTACAGTGGCAGCGAGGCTGTGTTGGATGCAGGGTACAGTGGCAGCGAGGCTGTGTTGGATGCTGGGTACAGTGGCAGCGAGGTGTTGGATGCGGGGTACAGTGGCAGCGAGGCTGTGTTGGATGCGGGGTACAGTGGCAGCGAGGCTGTGTTGGATGCGGGGTACAGTGGCAGCGAGGCTGTGTTGGATGCGGGGTACAGTGGCAGCGAGGCTGTGTTGGATGCGGGGTACAGTGGCAGCGAGGCTGTGTTGGATGCGGGGTACAGTGGCAGCGAGGCTGTGTTGGATGCGGGGTACAGTGGCAGCGAGGCTGTGTTGGATGCGGGGTACAGTGGCAGCGAGGCTGTGTTGGATGCGGGGTACAGTGGCAGCGAGGCTGTGTTGGATGCGGGGTACAGTGGCAGCGAGGCTGTGTTGGATGCGGGGTACAGTGGCAGCGAGGCTGTGTTGGATGCGGGGTACAGTGGCAGCGAGGCTGTGTTGGATGCGGGGTACAGTGGCAGCGAGGCTGTGTTGGATGCGGGGTACAGTGGCAGCGAGGCTGTGTTGGATGCGGGGTACAGTGGCAGCGAGGCTGTGTTGGATGCGGGGTACAGTGGCAGCGAGGCTGTGTTGGATGCGGGGTACAGTGGCAGCGAGGCTGTGTTGGATGCGGGGTACAGTGGCAGCGAGGCTGTGTTGGATGCGGGGTACAGTGACCTCGACCTAGGCAGGTCAGCGCAGGGGAACAATGGGCCAGAGACTGCGGGCCTTTCACTGCGCACATATATACACACGGCGACGCATCAGAGCGGGGGGTCAAATAATTGTTTGAAATACCTTTAACCCTTTCGACAGCAGCGACGTTCCTGCACATTACTGGAGATTTGTAAAGAAGCGTTTCCAGCGGTATTCCCAAACAGAAATTAATCTCTCATATGATTGTAATCACTGCTTTCTTGTTTCCTCTCAGGGATTTGCAGGGTAGTTCTACCAGCATCTAAAGAGTTAAAGCATTTCACATATGTAAATACTCAAATATTTGACCAAAGTCTGCAGGATATGGTAGTAAAAGCAGTGCACAGGTTTAAGTCTATATGTGTAAGTTATATGTACACTATGTGTCAGTGTGTATATTTATGTTCAGTCACACGCACAGAACCTGTGAGTTTTACATAGGATTTTATTTTGCATGTTTGTTTTGTCTTATTTCAGTTGGATTTTTAACATGTTTGTGTTTTGCGGCTGAGTTCTGTTCTGTAGCGCGATTATTAATTTCATAAGCTACTACATATTAAAGCTTGCCTCATCTAGGTTGCGCGCAGTGCATTGCTGTACCAGGGGGGGGATTTAACTGCACATTATGCCTAGGAAGTAAAATGGATAAATACATTTAATTAAGTAATAAAAACAGAGGTGCAGCTCAGTATGTTAAAAGTGTGGAGTGCTGTAGTCTCTTTGACTATGGGAGTGGCCTTCACCCTGGGGGTAAAGCATTATTATAGGAAGTAAAAAGAGCTGTTCCAGTTTTACTCAGTGCAGTTATCCAGCTAAGGCAGTAATCCTGCTTCATAGTATAACCCCCTGGATTACTGAGTTAGCTGGATAACTGCACGGAGTAAAACCCGGAACCCGCCCATTACTCAGTGCAGTTATCCAGCTAACTCAGTAATCCTGCTTTGGGTATTACTCAGTGCAGTCATCCAGCTAACTCAGTAATCCTGCTTTGGGTATTACTCAGTGCAGTTATCCAGCTAACTCATTAATCCTGCTTTGGGTATTACTCAGTGCAGTTATCCAGCTAACTCAGTAATCCTGCTTTGGGTATTACTCAGTGCAGTTATCCAGCTAACTCAGTAATCCTGCTTTGTGGAACACCCCTCTGGTCCTGGAGAGCTGGTTTTCGTTGTTACTCAGGATGTATTTGATAACATGGAAACCAACTTCTTTAATTTAACTCATCTCACCTGAAAGGAGTTTCACAAAGCAGGATAACGTTGGTACCTGGCTGCCTTTGTAAAAATATTTTGACATAATTGTGGTTTTCACACAAAAGCTACCCCGCTGGGGGGTATACTACGAAGCAGGATTACTGAGTTAGCTGGATAACTGCACTGAGTAAAACCCAGAACAACTCTTTTTGTTCAGTCCATGTTCCAGATTGGGGAGGGTTCCGGGTTTTACTCAGTGCAGTTATCCAGCTAATTTAGTAATCCTGCTTCGTAGTATAACCCCCCCCCCCCCCCCCCCCCCGTGTTCATTTTACAGTGAACATAAATCCCAGCATGCCCCTGTGGCATTGGAGACGCCTAATCTCTGTGGAATAACCTGCTCAATGATCCTCTGTGCAGAAGGTCTTACCTGAGTTGGGCTCGCTTGTGAAAAGGATCTTAAGCTCAATGTGAAATGAAGGTCGACGGTGAATAGACCGTTATGTTATCCTGTTAGTTGAACAGCCTGGTCTGTGTGTGTGTGTGTGTCTGTGCGGAGTAGCTTTCTGCAGTAGTGTGTGTGTGTATCTGTGTGCGTGTGTGTGATCATCTGTGTGGAATCGCCATCGGAAGCTGGTGTAATGGGTAGAATTTGATGTTTTGATTGTGTTTGGCAAACCCTAGCAGGCTGCCAGAGCCCCCCAAAGGGAGTGGTCTTAACTCCGACAGACTTTTCGATTTGAGCACAGCTGCCACACAGTGGAGCAATGCATTGTGGGATTGCTGGCTCTCTGGCTCCAGTGGAGTCATCGATCATGTTCATTTGCTGATTGTTTGAATTGTTCGAAATGAAGGCATTCGGTTGAACACGAATGCATTTATGCAAATCGACGGTCATTAAAACCACACTTCCGGATAACAAGGACAGGCGACGCCCCTTTGAAAATGTTGACCGTGATGCGGCCTCGTAAAAAAAAAAAAAAAATGTAACAATTACATCAGAACAATTACACCTGGACTCAACAGTCAACATTATCCCTGAAGTTTGAACTGAAAAAACAAACACTAGTGAATAAGTTGAAAGTTGAGGACAAATGTTGATTGAATCCACAGCCAAAGTATCCCTCACAGATGGCCTGGCATTTACACTGAATTAAGAAAAACAAATCTATAAACCAAGCGGAAACAATGTTCAATTTTCAGATTTTATTACATAATTTTACGACGCACCCGGTACAGTTGCACATGCTTGCATGGCCTGATTTAAACCTACCCCATACGCCCTCTCATATTTAACGTGACCCTACCATGGCCCACGAGGGTTTTCTCCTCTGCCCCAGGAAAATTGACTATTCCCATTCATCTGAGGTCAACTGTGTGGCAAAAAAATAAATAAATAGCAGGCTCTGGCGACTTCGCTCTGTTTCAGTTGCTGCTTTGTGATTGGCTGGGAAGAAAACCAGCTCATCACGAGTGTATGATATTGGATGTTAAATAATTTTTTATTATTAGTTTAACTGCGTTAGTTAGGGACATTGATGCAATGCTGAAGCAGGCCCCGGTTGCGTTGTGCGTTTATAACAGGAGCAGATTTCCAACAGCAGTCCCTTAATTGTACACTGATAACTTATTTAAATGAAATGCATTTAGTGTAGATAAGCTAAATTGAGTTTGTATTAAATGCTTAAACACACAATCGCACACAGCACAGGAGGCAGAGAAAATGAGTTGCAGTTTTAATATGCTGACAGAGACGGTCGCACATTAAATATGTTAACTTACTATGTTTCATTTTTGATGTCAGTCACCACGATATCCTGAGAAACTCGCAGTTTCTTTTGTTATTTTCCTTTGAGTAGCTTTTTTTCTTTTTTTTTCGAGGGGGGGGGGGCGTCGCTCAGCTGGTATGAATTCAGTGTGCATTACATCGTTGGGGACTCCAACTGCCAAAACGCATTCGAATGATTCAAATCTGCCAAAATAAAGATGCCAGAAAAGCTTTTGAGTGAATCAGTGAATGAAGTGCACAGTCTTTCCGTGTTTGTGGTACTGCAGGGAGCCCGCAGAAAAAGACCTTTCACATGCCGAGGTAAATATTTTACTCATCTCTAGCTCGCACGTCTTACATCTTCTGCAGTTACACAGCTGGATGTTTACTGAAGCATTGTGGGAATGCGCGTCTTCTTAATCAGGAATTAAAGCGGCAGTGCAACAGACAGGAATTGAACCCGCAACCTCCTTAAGGTTTGATGCAGCTCAATGCTGTGTCGCGCTGCCACATTTTAAATTCCATGGGAGCAAAAACAAAATAAACATGGTAACAGGTGGCCTTTATAACTTAAAAAAATAAAATAAAATAAAATCTTTAAGGGCTTCTCCGCTCTATTGGACAGCACAGTATAGAGCTGGGGTGGGCAATCCCATTCCTGGAGGGCCGGTGTGTATGCAGGTTTTTGTTTCCACCAATTACCCTAGCTAAATTAGCTAATTGGCTGTATACATTAACACTAAATGTAGCTAAAATGTCAGATGGCAAAAATGTTAGTAATTAAGGCAGAAATTGGCACGAAAACCAGAAACGGATACGGCCCTTGTTGCCCACCTCTGGCATAGAGAGATGGAAAGAATGGGGAGTGACAGACAGCGGCCGGATTTGAAACGCCGACGTCGTGGCTCGTAACGAACACGTGGATAGTACTTTACAGGCTGCGCCACCGAGACCCCCCGTAACTTTAATTTGATTTAATATTGTTAGGAAAGGACTGCTTATTTGTGTGGATTTTACTGAACCCGGTAGAGGATGATATAATGGGTTTGGATTGAAGCGCACGGTTTGGGACGTACGGCGGAGAGCTTAGCGCTGCTAGCCGCTGCTTCCTGCCTCACCAGTATAACTGAGGCGGTTCTCCCTGCGAGAGCCGCTGTGGTGCGTGATTAAGTACTGGGGAGGAAACTCAAAGCACAGGGCTGATGTATAGCACATGGCTTCGCTCTTTATCTTATGGAAATGTAGGAGACGCGATTAACTCCGCCGTGCCTTTCAAATGCAGCAACAACAAAATTAAAGCGACGGCACGACGCACAGCCCTCGTGAGGCGATCGTTTCAGCGTGTGCTGCGTGTTTATAACTCTCTCTGCACTCTGAACCACAGCCCACCGTTGTAATTATTGTAGTCGTGTCCCCCCCACCCCCCCCAGACTGACTCATTCGGAACTAGAACAGAGCAGAAATGGACGTGCGGTAGAAGGTGAGAGATTATAGGGCCGGCTCTGAAACCTCGGCTCCCGTCTGCATTGCAGGCGGGAAACTCAATTTTGTTTAGCACTTTCCTTTTGTTTTTGGATGGGGGACAGGTTTGCTAAGCTTATGTGATCTGTTGGTCTTTGTGTGAACACTCAGTGACTGCCTCTCTATAAACACGTCAATTTTCATTTGTGCTTGACTTTGACTTAAGAAGAAATGCATTCGGCTAAAGTCTTTTTGTTTTCTCTTAATGAGTGCAGTATGGTGAGTTTATTTTGGTGATTGTTGAACTCACTGGGAAGCTATACTGAAGAGAGACGACTAACACCACCATTTCATTACAGAGTCAGCGTTTGTCGATCGAATCCATGTCTTCGTCTTTCTTTTTTCAAGTTCAATTATATTATATTTTTTGTGATCCTCTTCCAGCAAGCCATCACCTATCAGACCGCTGTCGATAACAGCTGCCGGCAACAGCTGCTGGCAAGCCAGTGTTTGCCAATCAGCACTACGGTGGCCTGCTTGTGACAGGAGCTTTCAAAAGCGAGAGTGCATTCTCTTAACCTTCGAAGAGTAGGTTTTTTTTTGGAATGTTTTTTCAAAACTCTTAATTCAGTGTTCTAGAACCAGTAGTGATTGTTACATCAGCATTACAATCTTCAGTTAAGAACAGTCTAATCACATAGTTGTAAGCTTACACCTTAAACGGTTAACAGCCGATCCTCAGCTTGACTGTCTCGCCTCTGCTGATACTTGCACAGCGCTGTAGTTTGAGGATGCGCCGACAGCAGGCCGCCGTATGCTCGCTAAGGCTGTAATAAAGCTGGGAATGTACATCGTGTCTGGCGTCCAGGCCGCCAGAGATCATCCAACGACCCTGAGCTTGTCCAGTTGATGCAATGCTGACCTTTCCATCCTAAACAAGAACAGCTGAATCACTAAAGGTGCGATCAGAATGGCTCCTCATACACTTTGTAGTGCACTATTTAGGGGATTGGCTATTTTGAGAACACTGAGAATTAGGACTTCCTACAAAATGTCTGAATAGTGCACGATAGAGTGTATCGGGAGCCATTCCGAACCCAACCTAAATCACACATGCCATCTTACAAAATGGCTGCAGATTTACAGGAAGTTCCTTGGTACTAATTTGCTTCCGGGGTCGGCCCGGACGGGTGGCGTTTGCAATCTTCCTGAAGCCATCAAATTCTGGAGCCATGGAAACACACAAGGAGAAACATAAACACTACTCCTCTCGACTCCTTAGGAAATATAATTAGACCCCTGGTAATCCCGTTTTAATGAAAAGATCAGGTACTAAAAAGACCTTTTTTCTCCAACTATATTTTGAATAGTTTTTCCTTATTTGTCAGGACTAAAATAAATGAAAGGTTGTGGTGTATCAAGAATGCAAAATGAATATTTTTTTTATTTTTTTTTAGACATTGTCTGAATTATTCTGAAAGCAGGTCTCAAGTGTTTTCATTGGATTTAAAAAATAGAAGAAGAAAAATGTATTCAGTTATCTCATCGGTTCAACCAATAACAATTATGCTGTGGATAACCGGATTCTTCTTTAAAATGTGTGCGAGATGGGGGACATGGACTGTGTACGTTAATGGTTGAATCTCTAACGCTGGTAGACTTATAGACCCATTTCGTAGGTTAATGGTTGAATCTCTAATGCTGGTAGACCTATAGACCCATTTCGTAGGTTAATAGTTGAATCTCTAACGCTGGTAGACTTATAGACCCATTTCGTAGGTTAATGGTTGAATCTCTAATGCTGGTAGACTTATAGACCCATTTCGTAGGTTAATAGTTGAATCTCTAACGCTGGTAGACTTATAGACCCATTTTGTAGGTTAATAGTTGAATCTCTAACGCTGGTAGACTTATAGACCCATTTCGTAGGTTAATGGTTGAATCTCTAATGCTGGTAGACTTATCGACCCATTTCGTAGGTTAATGGTTGAATCTCTAACGCTGGTAGACCTATAGACCCATTTCGTAGGTTAATAGTTGAATCTCTAACGCTGGTAGACTTATAGACCCATTTCGTAGGTTAATAGTTGAATCTCTAACGCTGGTAGACTTATAGACCCATTTCGTAGGTTAATAGTTGAATCTCTAACGCTGGTAGACTTATAGACCCATTTCGTAGGTTAATAGTTGAATCTCTAACGCTGGTAGACTTATAGACCCGTTTCGTAGGTTAATGGTTGAATCTCTAACGCTGGTAGACTTATAGACCCGTTTCGTAGGTTAATGGTTGAATCTCTAATGCTGGTAGACTTATAGACCCATTTCGTAGGTTAATGGTTGAATCTCTAACGCTGGTAGACCTATAGACCCATTTCGTAGGTTAATGGTTGAATCTCTAATGCTGGTAGACTTATAGACCCGTTTCATAGGTTAATAGTTGAATCTCAAACGCTAGTAGACTTATCGAACCGTTTCCTAGAGTCCAACATTGAACCCAATATTTGGAGCGTTGTTGGCGCAGGCCGGTTGTCGCGTACAGAGTGCAGTCGAGAAGAGCGGCACTCTACCGTGCTAGTTAGCGTAGGGCATAGCGTGCTGAATACACCATTTCCTGTCTGTAAAGCAGACATCCTTAATGCTGAAGGTCCAGAAGGCTTGCGGAGTTCATGTCTGTCAGTAGAAATAACAGCCATTGATTTTATCGACGGTAATGAGCTTGGGGGTGTAATGACTTGGCATGTCTCCTTCACAAGCTGTTTTATGTTCACCGTTCTGTTTCAAAGAGCTGTTGCGGTCGTCTGAAAGTGTATGAACAGTCTCCTTTTATATGTTAAACAGGATTTTGTTTGTGGGGGGAGGGGGGGGGGGGTATTCTGTCATGCCAATTTATGGCCCAAGTAGGCTGTACAACGGATGGGAAATCTTTTTTTAATTTTCTAAATTTCACATTGTTAAAAAAGCTGTTAACAATATCCTGCAAAGAGTTCGCACATAATTTGCGCTTAATTAAAACCTAAAACTAACTATAGTTCTGGGATGTCACTGAAAGGCCAGTAAGTTGTATGGTGGTGAATGCCTTTATATGAAACTACGATTGTAGATACAGAGGTTTTATGGGAATTAATTACCCACATCATTCGCCCATCGACTTCCATAAACTGTCAGTGATCTGAATAGTTTACATCAGAATACCTTGAATGACATTGTAATTCCTGTTGTGTGCTTAATTTTGTTAGAGATTAGCTATGTTTGTTAGCAAATGCTAAGGGGTTCTAATGGAAGCCATTTTCATAGTTTACCGCCAGCCAAGTTAGAGGGCCAAATTTCCACTGATGTTTTGTTTTTCCTTTTTTTCTCTTTCTGGCTTCATCTGTTCTTGCTGTCACTTTAAACAAAAAAAGATCCTTTTTTTTTTTTTTTTTTAGAGTTAAAATCGCAGTTTAGCTGTTTACCTTAACGACACCGTCTGCAGTGCCAAAAATGTGTGGTGCTCACGGCTCAGCGCTGGTGGGGGCTAGTGCATGCTCACTGCAGTGCAGCATCGCGGTTAGCTGACTGTGCCTCTAACACTGAGGGGTTGCGGGTTTAAGTCTCAAGTACAGGGGGTAGGCAACCCTGATCCAGGAGTGCCGGTGACGTTTCTGGTTTTTGTTCCATCTGAGCTTGATCACAAGAGTTTGATGGATGAGTCTGAGGCTGAATATTCTGAATGGTGAAATGCTTGAGTGCCTCCTGCACATGGTCACCTGCATTCATTAAACCTGATTAGTTAAAATTTATCCAGTTATGTAGAGGTTTGGATGGAGCAAAAACCAGGACCGGCTCCAGCACTCCAGGACCAGGGTTGCCTACCCAGCTCTAGTATGGTCTCAGCCATCATCAAGGTCCTTCAGCAGAGTGTCCTCTGGGTAAATGTGTAGTATTTACATAAGGGTGCCTCATAAGACAGCCAAGTGTTTTGTTATTGGAAAACAAAATAATTTGGCTGGTTCAAACAAATCTGTAAATGACAACTCACTCTAGCCCCACCCATTACGGGGGTTAACGGATCTTCATTCCCCGTATAAATGTTCTGTATGGCATCTCCAATCGACGACGAGACAGACATCAGCGGGAGACATTTTAGTCGAACCTTGGACGCGCCCCTGTCTCGCAACAGGCCAGATTTTTCAGGTCCCAAAAAGTGAAGGAATTGAACTGGCAGTGATGTGTGCTCAGGGTTCGAGCGCTGGGCACGGCCTACCATGAGAAAATCCAGCGTAAATGAAAAGATTAACTTGTGTATTGTTCATTAACTTTTATTTGCTCCCCGTGCCCCAAATCCAACACCCCTTGACCCCAAATTGAACCACATCTACACTGAATCAACCCTCTTTCAGACTTTATCAATCCCCAGATCTACCCGTTGAACATAAAGTACACAGGAGACCATTTCTGGCGGTAATGTGAGTTGAGCTATGAAGGGCCTCGAAGGGAAGGTAGCCACACACTCACGGAAAGGGAATATAATTAAATTATATTTAAAATAAAACACATTATCAAGCTGTAACACTTCACAATATGTGGGCAATTATTCAAACTGTCGGGTACTGCAGGTACTGCATTATGTAATAATTTTTAAGTACAGTACTGTGACATATCTTGAAGACTGTGTCATTCTATCATTATAGCTGAAAAAAAATCTACATATTTATATTGAAGTGTATTTAATTTCTGTAAAGAGGTATCCCCCCCTCCCCCCATTTTAAGACCAACTGTCCTGCCTATAGGATTAACAACAGTGGGATCACCCCCCCACACACACACACACCCCAGGGGTGATTGGGAAGGGGGCGGGGGATGCTAACGCCTGCCTGGAAAGGGGGAAGACATGGTTTTATCAGTGAAAAGAGGGGAAATCGTGAAGGGGGGGGGGGGGGGGGGGGGACTAAACGTCTTTGTAACGGCTGTGTTGGGGCAACCTCGAAAAAAAGACTCCCAGCAGCCTCGTGAGGAGGATCGGCTAGCATGCGCTGTGAGAACCTGTCAATCAAATCTCGTCCTTCATTGTTTGGATTTCCTCTTCCCAGCGGGGAAAAAAAGCGGCCAGTAGATAGTGAGACAAAAGGCTAACGCTAGGCCGGAACTAAAGAGCGTGGACGGCTATTAGCTTGGAGTTTCACTGAATGGGGCACGGACTCTATACTTATACCCGTCCACCTTTCTTTCTGCTCCAGAATAGCGCACAGTTCATTTAAACGTCTTATATTTAGTTTCAACTTTTACGTTTTCCTGAAGCTGAAATAAAAACAAATATGAGATGCTCGTGTGTTTTTTTTTTTGTTTAATCATGGCCCACAGCTAACATTAGAACTTGTTAGCCAAAGCTAACATTAGAACTCATTAGTCAAGGCTAACATTTGAACTTGTTAGCCAAAGCTAACATTGAAAGCAGCGGTCTACTTTGTGGTCTTGAAGCCTTTCTCTTTCCTCCTTAAATATTTTTGGCTCTCCAAATGGACCACTGCAGTCTGTAAAATAAATTAAAAAATAAATTGACGCACAGGGCATGTAGTGCTGTACGCATATGCTAATGTTTAGGAATAAAAGCGTGTCTTTTTCCATGTCTGCATGCTACACCCCTCCCTCGTTGGGCTCTGCTCTCATTGAACTGGATGAAGTCGAATTTCTCGCAGGCTTCATCAAAAGAAAAGGAAAAAGAATCCACGTCTCAGAAACGATGATGCCAAACCCACAGCTGCACACACAAACGGCTGCTTTATTTTTGCGTATTTATTTATTTATTTAATTGTGCAAAGAATTTGGCCCAGTTTCCAAATTACTCTTAAAAATCTATGCACATAATGTATCACAATTGTAAATAGATTGAGTGAGGACATTTTGAAAAGACCTAAGTGGTAATGGCAGAGGTGGAAAATCCAGGTCCAGAAAGTAAAAGTAGTCCGCAGTATTTTGTTCCAATCACCTGGATTTGCTAATTAGCACAATTCTTCAGCCAGGAGGTAGAACTAATTGGTGAAATCATCTGGCTGAGTTCATGGTTAGAAGAAACACATGGCAGGACTTTTACTTTCTGACCCCTGGACTTTCCACCTCTGGATAATGTTATGTTATGAGATCTTTTGATGTTGTAAAGTGTTAGATCTTTTGACTGACATGTTACATGTATATGATGTTAGATGTTTTGACTGATGTGCTGTATGTTATGAGATATTTTGACTGACATACTGGATGGTGTTAGATCTTTTGACTGACGTGTTGTATGTTGTTAGATCTTTTGACTGACGTGTTGTATGGTGTTAGATCTTTTGACTGATGTGTTGTATGTTGTTAGATTTTTTTGACTGACGTGTTGTACTGTGTTTGATCTTTTGACTGACGTGTTGTATGGTGTTAGATCTTTTGACTGACATGTTGTACCGTGTTAGATCTTTTGATTGACGTGTTGTATGGTGTTAGATCTTTTGACTGACGTGTTGTACGGTGTTAGATCCTTTGACTGACATGTTGTACCGTGTTAGATCTTTTGATTGACGTGTTGTATGGTGTTAGACCGTTTGACTGACATGTTGTGTGCACCACAGAGTGAAGATAGACTGGACCACGACAAGCTGGGTAACAGCCTCCCCACCCGTAAAGTTGGGAGACCAGGGAGGAAACGCAAGCAACTACTGGTGAGTGCCCCGCCCCTGCATGAGACACGCCCTCTACCTGCTGAGTGTATCTATGTCACTGTCCTGTCGTGGTTTGTGTCGATACTGTGTTGGATGTTCTCTCTGGTGACCACTTGGACTTTCTTTCTCAGACCTATGGCTTAGATTTCATTTTAAATTTGTCCTTAATTTAAAAGAAAATTTCACATTGTCCCAAAGTCAGATTTTAGTGAGCAAATTTTCTGAAGGTCTCTGAACCTACCAAGTTGTGTTTGTTATTTATTTGTCGAGTAAGTTACGTTACGTTTAAGGTGGAATGTTTATTGTTCTTTGTATTCACTGCTGGCAAGATTTGATTCAATCCAGAGATCCACCTTAAGGAAAATACTGTCAATCAAAGAGAAAAGGTTTGCAGAATAACGTGTAGATGATATACAGATTACAGATGAATCCAGTGACGCATTACAAAAAAATTGTTCTGAAAAGTTGTCTTTTTATTACAATAATAGACTGCGTAATTTTGGTTCTTTTTGTTAGATTTATAGATTTATTTAAATCATTCTTTAATTGAATGTTGCATTCCCTTTCGATGACTTGACTTTCTTTGAATGAGTACAGATCTACCTATCAATCTAACTGCAGTGAGCTTTGCTCGTAGGTTTAAGTGTGTCGTTGTTGGGTCTGATCTTTTTTTAAGTTAATATAAATATAGAATTTTTATAAATTTAATATATAATATTTTTCAGGCAGGGCTGGGCAGTAACTGGGGCGATGAAAAGCAATGTGTTCCTCAACAGGCCAAAGCGCATTGCGGTTAGATTGAACAGAGCCGAAAAGGGGTCCCACGTCGCCCCTAAACTGTGCCTGCTTGTGAGGGGAAGCTGCTGCTGTGTCTCCCCTCCTCTCTCTCCCCTCGCTGGGCACCCTGCCGGAACCGCGGGCCAGGCTTCGGATCGGGCCTATCGATCGTGCGCGAGCGTGCTCCTCAGAACCAAAAGGGGATTCATTTCTGCCGCGGGGGGGAAGGAAATCTTTCCATTTTTATTTTGATAAGGGGTGACAATATATGACTCAACCCTCGGGAATCGGGCGCACGTGGGACAGGGGGGGGCTGCGGGTTCAAGTCCAAGAAAGGGCACAGCACTTGAACGAGGCACTCGACCTGTCTGAACTGCGTCGGTGATTGGTTTGGCTGTGAAAAGGTCAGAACGTGTTTATCACGCACAGCTGAATTAAAAAGGGTGTGTTGGCGTATGTTGGGTGCGTTAGAGAGAATGCCCGTGAGGAAGACCAGGGCGCTTATTCATATGGCGTCTCAAAGGAGCAGTGCTGAGCTAGAACATCCTGTCCTTACCTTAGCGCCATTATCTAAAAGGCTAAGTTAACCCACTCTGCTCAATTCTGTGTAGAGACTGTTGTGTGAAAATGTAAATGGTGGAAAAGCTGGGGCACTGCCGCTACGTTATCAATGCTATCGCCTCAGACAATACCCCTGTCAAACAGGATGAGGTTCAGTGTGTGCCCGCCTCAACCCCCCCCTCCCGTTCCCCGTATTTATAAAGCTCAGCTCCTGTTCGAGGCCTGTATTATCTTATGGGCGGGGCTGCAGCACGCGGTATCAGCCACCACTGAAAAAATGGGCTGCCGGTCTTCCCCCCGCGACAATCGATGCTATGTTCCGAGCCACGACTTACAAAAACAGTTTCTCCACGAACCCCCAAGAGCAAATACAACTGGTGAAAAGAGGGAGGGGATACTGATCCTGTTGCAACCAAAATGGAGGTTTTTGTTCTTCATTGTAAAGCCTGCAGACTCCTATGGCGTTGTAGTCTATTACTTTCATGTTACATTTGGCTCCGCCTAACCAACCACACAATATTTTTTATTTTTTATTTTTTCCCCGAATGGGTTTATTTAACCGGGTAAGTCGACTGAAAACTCGGTTCTCTTTGGTAGTGATGGCTTGCGTAATGAAAGCGGGTGGGCAGTGTGAGGGGTTGTGTAGTTAGGCAGATATAGGCTGAGTAATTATGGATATAGAGTGATTAGGCTGGCCAGATGTAGAGACTAGCTAGTTTTTTTGTTTGTTTATTTTTTTTGGGAGGGGGGGTTTGACCAGAACAAAAGGGCTATTGCCTCGAGTCTGCAATAAAATGGGCCTGTATCCTTGTAACAGAAATCTCCCCTCCTCCCTCTCTCCCTTCCTCCCTCCCTCTCTCCCTCTTTCTCTCCCTCCCTCTGTCTGCATAACTGAGTATTTCTCTTTACCGATCGCCTGCTCCTCGACAGCTAAAACCTCTGCTCTCTCCCTCTGGCCACAGCTAAAAAAAACTCTGTGTTCTCTCCCTCTGGTCACAGCTAAAAAAAACTCTGTGCTCTCTCCCTCTGGCCACAGCTAAAAACCTCTGTGCTCTCTCCCTCTGGTCACAGCTAAAAAAAACTCTGTGCTCTCTCCCTCTGGTCACAGCTAAAAACCTCTGTGCTCTCTCCCTCTGGCCACAGCTAAAAAACTCTGTGCTCTCTCCCTCTGGCCACAGCTAAAAAAAACTCTGTGCTCTCTCCCTCTGGCCACAGCTAAAAACCTCTGTGCTCTCTCCCTCTGGTCACAGCTAAAAAACTCTGTGCTCTCTCCCTCTGGTCACAGCTAAAAACCTCTGTGCTCTCTCCCTCTGGCCACAGCTAAAAACCTCTGTGCTCTCTCCCTCTGGTCACAGCTAAAAACCTCTGTGCTCTCTCCCTCTGGTCACAGCTAAAAACCTCTGTGCTCTCTCCCTCTGGTCACAGCTAAAAACCTCTGTGCTCTCTCCCTCTGGTCACAGCTAAAAACCTCTGTGCTCTCTCCCTCTGGCCACAGCTAAAAAACTCTGTGCTCTCTCCCTCTGGCCACAGCTAAAAACCTCTGTGCTCTCTCCCTCTGGCCACAGATAAAAAAACCTCTGTGCTCTCTCCCTCTGGCCACAGATAAAAAAACCTCTGTGCTCTCTCCCTCTGGCCACAGATTTAAAAAAAAACAAATAAAACGACACGTTTGTTGTGGATAGCTAACGGCTAGTGTTTCATTTGGTCAGCTGTTCAGCTGCATGGCTTAGCCGCTCTGCTCTGCAAAGGCACGCCGGCTCATTCAAGGACAAAACTTCCCGCCTCCTTCTCTCCATCCAGCCTCCATTGCCAGTGATAATAAACCTGTAGGGCAGTGGGTTCCCCACCCCGTTTATGGAGATCTCCTGTCCTGTAGGTTTTCACTCCAACCCTAACAAAGCACACCTCATTCAACAGCTAGAGATCTACCGTCCTGTAGGTTTTCACTCCAACCCTAACAAAGCACACCTCATTCAACAGCTAGAGATCTACCGTCCTGTAGGTTTTCACTCCAACCCTAACAAAGCACACCTCATTCAACAGCTAGAGATCTACCGTCCTGTAGGTTTTCACTCCAACCCTAACAAAGCACACCTCATTCAACAGCTAGAGATCTACCGTCCTGTAGGTTTTCACTCCAACCCTAACAAAGCACACCTCATTCAACAGCTAGAGATCTACCGTCCTGTAGGTTTTCACTCCAACCCTAACAAAGCACACCTCATTCAACAGCTAGAGATCTCCTGTACTGTAGGTTTTCACTCCAACCCTAACAAAGCACATCTCATTCAACAGCTAGAGATCTACCGTCCTGTAGGTTTTCACTCCAACCCTAACAAAGCACATCTCATTCAACAGCTAGAGATCTCGTTTAGCTGCTAATTAGTACGATCAGGTGTGCTTAGTTAGGGTTCAAATGAAAACCTACAGGACGGTAGCGCTTCAGAAACAGGGTTGGGGACCACTGGTGTCGGGTAAGACCCTCAGCGCATAACCATACTGGTAGAAAAGGGAGGAGCTCCACCAATCACGGACTTTGTTGGAAACGCCGAGTAAAACCATGATGAAGGTGATTGGTGGATACTACTTCTTGCTAATTCCCACCGAGAGCCTGGAAGAATAGCCAGAAAATATCCACCAATTACCATGGCCGTTGTTTTCTTGCTTGTTATCAACATACTCTCTGATTGGTGGAGCTACTCTCTCTTTTCTGTTAATAAGATGATGTCACAACTGCATTATCCCTGTTTTACTTATATCTGTCCCACACTGGTGTGGTATTGCCCAGGCCCGAATCCTTCTCTGCTGTCTGACTAAGCGACTCTTTCAGTAACCCAGTGATTTGGACCGGTGAGGATCATGTGTTTTGCTGTGGAGAGCAAAGCCTTTTCATGAGCAATGCCGTGATTGACAGCTCATTGTCCCTTCCCCCCGTTACGAAGATGAGGAGGCCTTGCTCTCCCATTGCTGAGGGGGTGGTTGGTTTTTGGCCTTCCCGTCCTGGCACAAGTGGGGTGGGTGGGGGGGGGGCGGAGGAGGGGGTTCTGGATGCACCCCAGAGCCGCCGGCCTGTCGCTCGGCCGATCGCCCAGGAGCCACGACAGGCTCGCGTTGTTCCGTCGTTCTCCGCGTCGGCGCTGGAGGGGCTCGGCTTCAGGCCCGAGGTGCTTCAAGAGGTGAGAGTCTGGGGGGAGGCCCGGCCCGGAGGAGCCGCCAAAATTTGGCAGCGGGACGTAGCGAGCGCAAGGGGCTCCAGCGCTGCCAGAAACGGCAGGCTGTCACGGTTACTGGTGCAGCCAACTGCCCATTTAAGGACATACCGCTCCCCCTTTGTGTAGTCGCTGCATATTTATTTAATTTTTTATGTGACTTTTGTTTTTTCCTGAGATTAAGCAGCACGACTGAGCCACGGAGCCCCCGGCGTAACAATAGCAACGCCACTCTCTCATCTGTGTGTGTGTGTGTGTGTGTGTGTGTGTTTGTGTGTCTAGGGGTGGGGTCGGGAGCAGCGACACGGTGAGAAAGCATTGATTCTGTTGGAGAGATGTTTTCAGTAACGTGGTAATGCGTTCCCACTGTAGCCAATGATGAACGAGGGGAGACCCATTCTTGTAATTCTTCATTAATGTCTGTGCTACTCTGTATTATGGACTAACTGTATTGATCAGGCTACTGTTGAGAGGGTTTGTGTAATGATTCATGATGATTGATAAATGGTCCTCAGCCGTTATAGATTCAAGCTTCTTTAGTTTGACCTTGAAAGTTTCTTCAATGACAGTTTCATGGGATTGGCCATTGGCCAACATTTTAAACGTCTAATGGAAATAAATAAAATGGCAACCAAAACACAATGCCCTATTATTTCGGGATTATCAGGGTTTATCAAAGTTTTCTAACAAGTTTTTTTAACCATTTTAACAGCTGAATATGTTTATTGAACCTGTTCCTGTCAAAAGCTTTCTCACAAAAGGCTGTGCCCTACTTTGACGTGAACCTGCACCCTCTCGGTTGTGCTGTATGAAGTACAGTGCTTCTCCGAGCGCGTGAACCCTTTGATTGAGTAAAACAAGCCAGTTCAACTCACTCAGCCCACTTTTACCAATTTTGGGAAAATCAACATTTTTGTTTATCTTCAATTTTTTTTTGTTGCATGAAAAATCACTTTTTTATACCTAAATTTCTAAGAATAATAGTGTAAAAGTAAAACTGCAAATATCTAACCATTTACCAGAAAAATTACATCCACCTTGAAAATAATGGTTTATCAAAACTGGACTTAGTGAAATACAATTGTATTTCTATTTTTTGTTTGGTGTTATGTTATCGCTTTCTCCCAGCCTCGTGAGTCTGGCTCGCTGTGGTGCACCTCTCTGCTTTGCCTCCTCCTCACAACACTGTGACTCTTTGCCTCCTCCTCACACCACTGTGACTCTTTGCCTCCTCCTCACACCACTGTGACTCTTTGCCTCCTCCTCACACCACTGTGACTCTTTACCCCCTCCTCACACCACTGTGACTCTTTGCCCCCTCCTCACACCACTGTGACTCTTTGCCTCCTCCTCACACCACTGTGACTCTTTGCCTCCTCCTCACACCACTGTGACTCTTTACCCCCTCCTCACACCACTGTGACTCTTTGCCCCCTCCTCACACCACTGTGACTCTTTACCCCCTCCTCACACCACTGTGACTCTTTGCCTCCTCCTCACACCACTGTGACTCTTTGCCTCCTCCTCACACCACTGTGACTCTTTACCCCCTCCTCACACCACTGTGACTCTTTGCCTCCTCCTCACACCACTGTGACTCTTTACCCCCTCCTCACACCACTGTGACTCTTTGCCCCCTCCTCACACCACTGTGACTCTTTACCCCCTCCTCACACCACTGTGACTCTTTGCCTCCTCCTCACACCACTGTGACTCTTTGCCTCCTCCTCACACCACTGTGACTCTTTACCCCCTCCTCACAACACTGTGACTCTTTGCCTCCTCCTCACACCACTGTGACTCTTTACCCCCTCCTCACAACACTGTGACTCTTTACCCCCTCCTCACAACACTGTGACTCTTTACCCCCTCCTCACAACACTGTGACTCTTTACCCCCTCCTCACAACACTGTGACTCTTTGCCTCCTCCTCACACCACTGTGACTCTTTGCCCCCTCCTCACACCACTGTGACTCTTTGCCTCCTCCTCACACCACTGTGACTCTTTGCCCCCTCCTCACACCACTGTGACTCTTTACCCCCTCCTCACAACACTGTGACTCTTTACCCCCTCCTCACAACACTGTGACTCTTTACCCCCTCCTCACAACACTGTGACTCTTTACCCCCTCCTCACAACACTGTGACTCTTTACCCCCCTCCTCACAACACTGTGACTCTTTGCCTCCTCCTCACAACACTGTGACTCTTTACCCCCTCCTCACAACACTGTGACTCTTTGCTCCCTCCTCACAACACTGTGACTCTTTACCCCCTCCTCACAACACTGTGACTCGCCGAATTGAACCGCCCATGTGCCTCAATTTCCCTCCAGAGAATTTGTCCCCCTGGTGTGAACAAGAGAACAAATCAGCCCCAGAGAAGCTCACAGTAAACACAGCCGCTTTGGCGGGTTGTCCTGAACTTCATGGGCAGTATTACTTATAATGCAAGCTCTTATGGAAATACTGCAATATATTGTAAATGTGGAAAAACTGTGTCATTTATATAACACTTACAGCAGTGTATTTAAAAAAAAAGATGCCTATATATTGTGAATGTTTGCAATATCTTAAATTCTTCTACTTCTTTTTTCATAATTTGTGTTTTTAATTCTTAATTTGTTGCATTTGTGACTTTGCCAGCAAAGACAAGAATATATAACGGCAATTATTTTGTGGCTAATATTTTTGAATTTATCTTGCTGGTGGTTTTAATGTTGGACTTCATTTGAATGATTAATTCAGCAGTGAAAAATTGAATTAATATTTTCTGGGCTGAGTTCGCCTCTTTGCTTTTTATTGTTGGTGAAACAGCCAGTAGCCTTTCAAAAGAGAGAAATGGGACATGTCAATTAAATTACAGTTGGATGAAGATTTGTTTTAGCAATCTCAGCGCAGTAGGTTTCTGAGGAGTCAACCTCCAAAAAAGAATCGACCAATAGCAGTGCATAAAATGTTTCTTTTCTATAGAGCCTTACGTTGTACTATAGAGCCTTACACTGTACTATAGAGCCTTACGCTGTACTATAGAGCCTTACGCTGTACTATAGAGCCTTACGTTGTACTATAGAGCCTTACGTTGTACTATAGAGCCTTACGCTGTACTATAGAGCCTTACGCTGTACTATAGAGCCTTACGCTGTACTATAGAGCCTTACGCTGTACTATAGAGCCTTACGTTGTACTATAGAGCCTTACGCTGTACAGTATAAATTAGAGCAATACAACATCAGTGGGTGGGTAGATTTTCATTAGTACTGAGGCCTATGTACCAACTCCTGTTTACACCGTGCTGTCCAAGCTTGACTTTATTTTGATTGGTTCGCTCTGTTTGAGTCAGTGTTTCTTGTTTGAAGGCTTCACCTGCACACACAAAGTTGGTTATTGGAAACGAGGCAGGTATTGTGTATAGAGAGCCAGCGGATAGCGGGATAGCCGTGTACTCGCCACTGTTCAGCAGGACGTCTGTGGTTGAAGCGAATCCATTTTCAGACTCTTTATCGTTCAGTAAGTTTTCTGTTAGTTTTTTTTTTAAGACCGCTCTCGGGTTACTCTGTATTTTAAATTGGGGGTGAAACCCTTTTTTCTCATCTCATTAACAGATGTTTAAGCTGTTTCTGTACGGGCTGCTCTGAATATTTGATCAGGGCGGATTATAGCTGTGCAGTGGGGTAGTGTTACAGTATATGTCTGGTGGTTTGGTTATTGGTATGTGAGCGTACGGCAGGGCAGATGTGTGCTGCGTACCTGGATCATTAAGGCCCCTCTCACAGTTGTTTTCATTTGAAACGGAGGCTCCCAGGAGTCTAACGCAGGTTTATTGTATGTAGGTTTAAATCCAGATGTCCTGCACTTATTCCAGGGGTTGAATTTACGCTCGGTGTACATGCTCTCAGTCGCTCTGTTATGGGGGGTGGGAGGGGGGGTGGTTATTTAAAAGCCGGCCTCCATTTGGTTGACGTTCTTCGTCCTTCAAGGCGTGGGACGCGCTTAAAGTCGCCGTTTCTCACTTTTCGCCGTTCCTGCCGTGTGTAGCTGTGAGTGACAGTCAGGAAAAACAAAAGGAAAATGTGGAGTGAAAACTTAAAATAAAAGGGGGAAAAAAAACATACTTAAAATGGACCACTCGCCGGTTAGAGGGAAACCCCAGTATCGCTAGCTGGCTCATAGCTTTCAGTTCATATTTATTTCAGGTCAAATGGAGTTTGAGCAGCATGACAAATAAAATTGTGTTGCCAAAGCATAGTAAAAAAGACAGAAAGGAAAGTTCAGAGACGCAACTCCGTTTTCAGTCTTGGCTCAATGGTGCTATTATTATTCAGCTCAGCTCAATGCAGGTTTATCTCTGTACTGCTTTTCACAAAGGGCCAATGTGTGAAAAAGCATTTTACAGTTAGAGCCTCGGCCCTCTGTCCCCCTGATTTATACCTGCCAGCGTACTCCGTGATTGGTGGAGCTCCTGTGTGGGTGGTGGTCATCCCTGCTGACCACCCCCACCGCGCAGGTGTTCCTGCGGGGGTTGGAGCCGCAGGGGTATCGCTATGCAGCGCGGGGCGGCGGTTGTCGGGGCGCTACGCTACCGCTGTCTCCGTTGACGGCTGCCTGTCTGACTCGGGAGGCTGAGAGGACATGTTCTGGTCACTGGGTCACCGTGGCTGTTGCGTAACTCCTCTCGCTGTCTTCACATGCCAGCCCCTCTCACACAGCGAGTTTTATAGCGGTGTGCTCTCGCTCTTCTGCACTCTCGCTCTTCTGCGCTCTCTCTCTCTCTTCTGTCTCTCTCTCTCTCTCTCCCTCTCTCTCTCTCTATCTCTCTCTCTCTCTCTCTATCTCTCTCTCTCCTCTCACAACCGCCTCGCTCTTCTGCGCTCTCTCTCTCTCTTCTGTCTCTCTCTCCTCTCTATCTCTATCTCTCTCTCTCTCTCTCTCTCTCACAACCGCCTCTCTCTTCTGCGCTCACTCTCTCTCTTCTGTCTCTCTCTCTCTCTTCTGTCTCTCTCTCTCTCTCTCTCTCTCTCTCTCTCTCTCTCACAACCGCCTCTCTCTTCTGCGCTCACTCTCTCTCTTCTGTCTCTCTCTCTCTCTTCTGTCTCTCTCTCTCTCTCTCTCTCTCTCTCTCTCTCTCTCTCTCTCTCTCCTCTATCTCTCTCTCTCTCTCTCTCTCACAACCGCCTCTCTCTTCTGCGCTCACTCTCTCTCTTCTGTCTCTCTCTCTCTCTTCTGTCTCTCTCTCTCTCTCTCTCTCTCTCTATCTCTCTCTATCTCTCTCTCTCTCTCTCTCTCACAACCGCCTCTCTCTTCTGCGCTCACTCTCTCTCTTGCTCTCCTCTCTCTCTTCTGTCTCGCTCTCTTTCTCTCTCTCTCTCTCTCTCTCTTTCTCTCTCACGCTCACTTTCTCTGTTTGGTCATCATTGTTGAGTTGAAAGCGTGCCCATGTGTTTTTGTTCTGTGGTGACTGAACCATGATGCGGTTTATCTAATGTCTTCTAAATGGAAATACCTCTGTCTGAATAATTGCCAGAAAGACGGCCTTTTAAAGCTGTTCATCAACAACGGAATGATTATTCCCACCCCCCACCGCCCAAAATAACATTATGTAATGGACTTTTGTAATATAATAGTAAGAATTTCCATAACTAATTATTGTTTTGAGCAATTTGTTTAATGTAAATAAAAATAAGGTGAAGCAAGTGAAGAAGATCTGCCTCTTCCCTCGTAGTTGAGATGAAGGCTCGGAGGGGGACAAGCCCCGGGCGCTGTGCGATCACATCTGGAAACACCTGGATGTCGCCACTCAGGACAGATATATGGGCGCGCAGTATTAAATGCTATTTTAATCTTGTGCGATGTGTGAGTCTTCAGCTCTCTTCACAGCCATTCCAGACACTGCCAATCTGTGCATCCCTCAAAGAGAGAGAGAGGGGGGAGCGGGGTTTTCCGTTTTTGTTTTTCAGGATCGTCGTCTCAGGAAGCACGGCGCGGTTTTCCAAGAAATGAAAGAGGCGTTTCTCGCGTGGCGAACGAGCTTTTTTTATTTTCACGTCAGACTTCACCCGCTGAATCCTCCTTTCCTTATGAAATATGCATACGCGCGTGCGGTACAGTCTGCACCCCCTGCAAATCTGTCCTGCCAGTCGCGGGGAATAACGCGGGGCGCGCATTATTAATTTATCGCCCGACCGTATCAGAGGCAGAGCAAAGGGAGACTCAGGTAAGGCGCACACACTGCTGCGTGTTCCTCACACGGCGGATTCAGTCGCAAACGTTTCTCTTTCTGTTTGATGTGGTCGTGGCTGAGCCATTATTTGTTTATTAATTCATTTCTTCTGTTCATAGCAGACGGAGGCTTATTGGCTTATTGATGTTGTTATGCCGAGCCCTCGTTCAGACCATAATCTTATCATTGTTCTCATAACTCATAACTCATATCATGCATAACCCTTCCCCTGCCCACCTCTATTTTACACCTCAAAGTGTCTCATAATGTTGGTACAAAACCGTATGCTTGTGTTTTGTTGTTCCAGAAGATTCAATTTTTTTTAATTACAAAGATTTTTTTTTCCTTTATACCAACACCCAACATTTATGTCACGCCTGATCTTTCCTGATCTTTAATATCTGGAAGATTCTGGAAGCAGTTCCACGTTGTTGTTTTCTCAGGTGATTCCTCATCTGGAAATCGTGGCATTCGAACCCGGTGCTTATAAAACCACCGCTGAGTTTTACCCGATACACTGATTATAAGGTCTTTATTTACACACCGCCAAGATAGATTGCTTCCTCTCCAAATGTAGTGTGTGTTCTACCGAGATTTGGATTCGATTGAATCTCCTTCCGCGGTCAGTTCGTACCTCAATCTGAGGGCTAATGGTAATCTGCTGTCCGCTGCGTGAGGCTCAATCTGAGGGCTAATGGTAATCTGCTGTCCGCTGCGTGAGGCTCAATCTGAGGGCTAATGGTAATCTGCTGTCCGCTGCATGAGGAAGGAGGTTTTTCCTTCACTGAGCTTCTGGGCGTTTTCGATCTCTTTGCTCTGTTCCTTTTATAGTTTCCTGAGTGCTGAGTGACGTACATACAACTTTAGCAATGCGATTAAACACTTTCAGTTCTTTAGCGATGCCGGGCTGCCCTGTGGTACCGTTATTATTGTTCTTGTTGTAATTTCTGAACGTTGGGTTAGGGCCGTGGTCGAGCGTAGCATTAGCCATGCTGCCGTGTTGCGCTGGCAGGCTACGTAGCGTTAGCCGTGATGCGCCAGCAGGCTAGGTAGCGTTAGCGGTGTTGCGCCAGCAGGCTACGGAGCGTTAGCCGTGTTGCGCCGGCAGGCTTCGTAGCGTTAGCCGCGTTGCACCGGCTGGCTACGTAGCGTTAGCCGTGTTGCGCCAGCAGGCTATGTAGCATTAGCCGTGTTTCGCCGGCAGGCTACATAGCGTTAGCCGTGTTGCGCCGGCAGGCTACGTAGCGTTAGCCCCATTGCGTAGCATAGCGTTAGCCGTGTTTGGTCTGAGGCCTCGTCTCTGCCAACGGCTTTGGAGCTTGATCTCCCCAGCAGGCGATGGGTGACAGCAATGTGGGCCAGGTGCTCCGGGGGGGGGGGGCATCAGGTTCCCAACACGGCGGGATATGCCAGCCAGGGATTAGTACTATTTTGGGCCCCTCTATCGGTCAGAGCTGTGACTCAATCCCACAGGGGTTTATCTAGTCCTTTTCGGGGGGGGGGGCTGGCCAGTCCTCACAGCTGTGCTGGAGTGGGTGGGGGGGGTGGCGGTCAAATCTGCCCTCTCCCGCCAACTCCAGTACTTATTTTAGCAGAGTGGCTTTGAGGCCTGTCCAACCGCCGTGCTCCAGAAGAGGAGGGGGGAGGCGCTGCTTTTGGCCACCGCTTAAGCTCCGTCAGCCGCGCCACCTGTTCAAATATTTAGGAGCTGTTGATTTATTTATTTATTTTTGAGCCACTTCTGTCCGCTCGTCAGATTCGTAGGCGCTAGCAGGGGTTTTTTGGCGTGCGGTCCAAAAGCTGGCACTCCTGTTAATGCCTTGCCACCCTCACCCCCCCCCCCCCCTCCGGCTGTTGTCCTTGCTTGCGTGTGTACACCGGCCTCGCCGTTTTTCAGAAGGTCATTTTAAAAGCTGCGATCGTGACAGCCCCATTGAGGGTGACAGAGAGAGAGAGGAGAGAGTGCATGTTTACTAGCACAAGTACACAGGTCACATGCTTACTAGCACAAGGTCACAGGTCACATGCTTACTAGCACAAGGTCACAGGTCACGTGCGCATTTGCCACGTAAGATGAATTGCCAAAATTACTTTCACGTAACTGATGAAATGGATGTGAAATTGGGCTTCTGGGTGTCTAATTCTGTTCCAGCACATGGAAGGACCCCGCAGTCTGGGGTCGAATTTGGACAGAGCCAGTGCGGACAGTTGGCCGGTAGCCCTGCTGGGCGATGAGCAGTTGGCAATGGCATCATTCAGGGGTTTCATCAGGATGGGATGATGAGGGTTGTGTGGGCCCTTCCATACTGTTGAGTGTGCTTGTTGAGTACATTGGATGAGAAAGCTGTTAGGTAGGCAAAATTTCCGCTAAATGTAGTGTACTTAAAATCCCCGGATGATATACTTACTTCTGGAGTTTCGCTGAGTATATTCGGGGGCATACTTTTCAAGAAGTAAAACATTTTGGTCCTATAAATGTGACACTTAAAGCCTCGCTTTGAAAATGAGGTGCAGCTTCGCTGACGTTTTACTTCAACAAAAACAACACGTGAGCATGGCCGCGCAAGGGTGTCTTACAGCACTTCCACAGTACGGTTGGAAAATAGTATGGAGGATATTTTTTCGCATACTGCATGTCGTGTACTGAACAGTATGCAGTAAACAGTACGCACTTTGTTAGTATGCAGGACGCAGGATAAGAAACAGCAGAGAGAAAGCACGCGATTATGAGCACTCTCTCAAATCCACAGCGGATTGCAATGAGCCATTTTCAGTGTGATCATAACTGTGAAAAAAAATTATTTTAATAACAATAGAACCAAAATGTAAAATATTAAATATATGAAGTGTAAAATGTAGGAATTTAAGAGAGTGGATGTGAGCTATAAAACACTATGCGCTTCACAAGTTCCCATTAGCGACATCTTTAATTCAGCCTGAAGTTATTGGCGATAAATATTCTCGATGCTATAATTAGCGCGCTTATGAGATCTCCATGAATAAAATGTATGCTGGTGGTGATTATGATGGGGATGACTCTTTTATGAGTATATAAGTATATCAGTAGGCTTGTTAAATAAGTATTATTGTAATTGTTATGGTAATGTTGATAATACAACCATTGTTAATGTGTTTATTATTATTAAAAAAGCATTTTATGAAAGCAGTTGGGTAAATATTGAGCGGTGAGACTGGACCTTGCTGTTTCTCCTCGGCGTTTGCATAATTGACGTCCTGACTCGTCGATTAAACCCCAATCTGTGCCCCCCTCCTGTACCACCCCAGCCCCCGTAGCCAGGCAGCTGCCGTTCTCTCAGTCCCATTTTTCAAGCCCTGCCTCTGCAGAGGTGTTGGACCCTGTCCCAGTTTGGGCGGGGGGGAGAATGAGGGTTGTCAGTGATGTCATTTGTCAGCTTCTAAGTATCTGGATGAAACGCCCCTGTGTTCCACTACCCCCCCCCCCCCCACCCCCAGCCCCCAGCCCCCAGCCCAGAGAGTTGGCTTCTGACGTTGTTGGAAGGAGACCCTCTCCTTTCTCTCTCTTTCTGTCTGTCTCTCTCTCTCTCTCTCTCTCTCTCTCTCTCCTAAGACCTGCTCCACTTTTCCCCCTGACCTACAAGAAGAGTTTCCAAAAGCTGCCTTTTCCAGCGCTATATACAGGCGGAATCTGAAACGCAGCCAAGTCGTCTCCTACCCAAACGTCCCCCTCCCCACAATCCCAGCCTCAAACAATGGAGCCGGGAGCCAGGAGCCCCCCGGAGGGGCGTCGACGCTGCGCTCAGCCTCGGTACTTTTCCAGGTCACAAATGAACAACTTTTAATTTTTCATTCTTTTTTTTCTTCTTTCTTTCTCTGACGGTAACGAGTGCAGCGAAAAAAAGGAAAGTTTAGGAGAGCTGCTCCAGGGAGAGGTTAGGAGAGCTGCTCCAGGGAGAGGTTAGGAGAGCTGCTCCAGGGAGAGGTTAGGAGAGCTGCTCCAGGGAGAGGTTAGGAGAGCTGCTCCAGGGAAAGGTTAGGAGAGCTGCTCCAGGGAGAGGTTAGGAGAGCTGCTCCAGGGAAAGGTTAGGAGAGCTGCTCCAGGGAGAGGTTAGGAGAGCTGCTCCAGGGAGAGGTTAGGAGAGCTGCTCCAGGGAAAGGTTAGGAGAGCTGCTCCAGGGAGAGGTTAGGAGAGCTGCTCCAGGGAGAGGTTAGGAGAGCTGCTCCAGGGAGAGGTTAGGAGAGCTGCTCCAGGGAGAGGTTAGGAGAGCTGCTCCAGGGAAAGGTTAGGAGAGCTGCTCCAGGGAAAGGTTAGGAGAGCTGCTCCAGGGAGAGGTTATGAGAGCTGCTCCAGGGAATGGTTAGGAGAGCTGCTCCAGGGAAAGGTTAGGAGAGCTGCTCCAGGGAGAGGTTAGGAGAGCTGCACCAGGGAAAGATTAGGAGAGCTGCTCCAGGGAAAGATTAGGAGAGCTGCTCCAGGGAAAGGTTAGGAGAGCTGCTCCAGGGAAAGGTTAGGAGAGCTGCTCCAGGGAAAGGTTAGGAGAGCTGCTCCAGGGAGAGGTTAGGAGAGCTGCTCCAGGGAAAGGTTAGGAGAGCTGCTCCAGGGAGAGGTTAGGAGAGCTGCTCCAGGGAGAGGTTAGGAGAGCTGCTCCAGGGAGAGGTTAGGAGAGCTGCTCCAGGGAAAGGTTAGGAGAGCTGCTCCAGGGAGAGGTTAGGAGAGCTGCTCAAGGGAAAGGTTAGGAGAGCTGCTCCAGGGAAAGGTTAGGAGAGCTGCTCCAGGGAGAGGTTAGGAGAGCTGCTCCAGGGAAAGGTTAGGAGAGCTGCTCCAGGGAGAGGTTAGGAGAGCTGCTCCAGGGAGAGGTTAGGAGAGCTGCTCCAGGGAGAGGTTAGGAGAGCTGCTCCAGGGAGAGGTTAGGAGAGCTGCTCCAGGGAGAGGTTAGGAGAGCTGCTCCAGGGAGAGGTTAGGAGAGCTGCTCCAGGGAAAGGTTAGGAGAGCTGCTCCAGGGAAAGGTTAGGAGAGCTGCTCCAGGGAAAGGTTAGGAGAGCTGCTCCAGGGAGAGGTTAGGAGAGCTGCTCCAGGGAAAGGTTAGGAGAGCTGCTCCAGGGAGAGGTTAGGAGAGCTGCTCCAGGGAAAGGTTAGGAGAGCTGCTCCAGGGAGAGGTTAGGAGAGCTGCTCCAGGGAAAGGTTAGGAGAGCTGCTCCAGGGAGAGGTTAGGAGAGCTGCTCCAGGGAGAGGTTAGGAGAGCTGCTCCAGGGAGAGGTTAGGAGAGCTGCTCCAGGGAAAGGTTAGGAGAGCTGCTCCAGGGAGAGGTTAGGAGAGCTGCTCCAGGGAGAGGTTAGGAGAGCTGCTCCAGGGAGAGGTTAGGAGAGCTGCTCCAGGGAGAGGTTAGGAGAGCTGCTCCAGGGAGAGGTTAGGAGAGCTGCTCCAGGGAGAGGTTAGGAGAGCTGCTCCAGGGAAAGGTTAGGAGAACTGCTCCAGGGAGAGGTTAGGAGAGCTGCTCCAGGGAGAGGTTAGGAGAGCTGCTCCAGGGAGAGGTTAGGAGAGCTGCACCAGGGAAAGGTTAGGAGAGCTGCTCCAGGGAAAGGTTTAGGAGAGCTGCTCCAGGGAGAGGTTAGGAGAGCTGCTCCAGGGAAAGGTTAGGAGAGCTGCTCCAGGGAAGGTTTAGGAGAGCTGCTCCAGGGAAAGGTTAGGAGAGCTGCTCCAGGGAAAGGTTAGGAGAGCTGCTCCAGGGAAAGGTTAGGAGAGCTGCTCCAGGGAGAGGTTAGGAGAGCTGCTCCAGGGAGAGGTTAGGAGAGCTGCTCCAGGGAGAGGTTAGGAGAGCTGCTCCAGGGAAAGGTTAGGAGAGCTGCTCCAGGGAAAGGTTAGGAGAGCTGCTCCAGGGAAAGGTTAGGAGAGCTGCTCCAGGGAAAGGTTAGGAGAGCTGCTCCAGGGAGTCCAGGGAGAGGTTAGGAGAGCTGCTCCAGGGAGAGGTTAGGAGAGCTGCTCCAGGGAAAGGTTAGGAGAGCTGCTCCAGGGAGAGGTTAGGAGAGCTGCTCCAGGGAAAGGTTAGGAGAGCTGCTCCAGGGAAAGGTTAGGAGAGCTGCTCCAGGGAAAGGTTAGGAGAGCTGCTCCAGGGAGAGGTTAGGAGAGCTGCTCCAGGGAAAGGTTAGGAGAGCTGCTCCAGGGAGAGGTTAGGAGAGCTACTCCAGGGAAAGGTTAGGAGAGCTGCTCCAGGGAGAGGTTAGGAGAGCTGCTCCAGGGAGAGGTTAGGAGAGCTGCTCCAGGGAAAGGTTAGGAGAGCTGCTCCAGGGAAAGGTTAGGAGAGCTGCTCCAGGGAAAGGTTAGGAGAGCTGCTCCAGGGAAAGGTTAGGAGAGCTGCTCCAGGGAGAGGTTAGGAGAGCTGCGCCAGGTGGGTAAAGTGTTTCATGAAGGCGGGAGAAGAAGGTGTTTTTCTAAAAATGATTCCGGAACGTGTTCTCCTTTAAAGACCACGGCCCGTATTCCAGAGAGGCCCTCAGATGCTTCATATTTTTATAACAGCAGCTTGTGTGTGTGTGTGTGTGTGTGTGTGTGTGTGTGTGCGCGCGCGCGCATCTGTGAGTGTGCACACAGGCACACACACCTCAAACACATGCACACCACAAACACACCACGTACACACAACACACACACACACACGCACACACTCACACACACAGAGCAATATACAGCAATGTATTGAAATTAAATATATCATGAAGCTGCTGCAACACTTCACAGTATATGGAGAAGTATACAAATGATTGCAGCTTTAAGATATTTCAATATTGCCGAACCCCAAACGAGCCCAACTCCCCACCAGACCCCGTCCCCATGAAGGGCTCTTCAGTATTTTTATAATGTGAATACAGCCATTCAGCGCTGTCTGTGGACTCCGCCAACGTGTGTGAGGAACACCGAAAATAAGCCAGTGAGTAAAAATAAAAGGACGTTGATGTTGAGGGGGGCCATGTTTGTTGTGGCATGAAGGCCAGGCGGTGTAATGGCATTACGCTTGCCTGCCTTGATGCCCCAACAAACATGGCCCCCTCAACATCAACCTCCATTTATTTTCCTCTTTTCCTGTGTCTGGAGTGGTGGGGAGGAGTCCTGTTTCTGAAGGGAGGAGAGGAGAGGAGACGGGCGTGTGTGTGTGTGGACAACAGCGCTGCGGTTGCTCGCGCGTGTGTGTGGAGAACATCGCTGT
This sequence comes from Synaphobranchus kaupii, assembly GCA_029718625.1. Classification (NCBI taxonomy): domain Eukaryota; kingdom Metazoa; phylum Chordata; class Actinopteri; order Anguilliformes; family Synaphobranchidae; genus Synaphobranchus; species Synaphobranchus kaupii. The sequence goes on along the minus strand of CM056392.1, from coordinate 28,423,702 downwards.
GATTGCTCGTGTGTGTGTGGAGAACAGCGCTGCGGTTGCTCGCGCGCGCGTGTGTGGGCGGTGCCCATTCCTAGGAAACGGGGGAGCCATTTTCCTCTACCCTGGCTTTTCTGGTTACCCGGCAACACAGCCCACCCCCAAACACGCACATATGCACATGTTTATCCACACGAGCATACATACGTATGCACATACCCATGACAACAGAGATGCAGAGCTCCGCCCACCCCTCTGAGTGGTATTTAAAGACGTGTCGTTCCTGCATGTAATTCTCACCGCCCAACACGGGTTTCATAATTGCACACAGTTTTCTTTTGACTGCCACCAAACAGCAGTTCTGCAGATGCCCAGGGAAACTAGTCGACCGTTGACCCCCATCCCCCCCCCCCCCCCCCCAGTCACTGATATGGCAAAAACAAAAAGATTATTTTAGCTGTATATTGTATCATAGTAGCCCTCCTGTTCTGCTTTGGGAGTTCTGTGCCCAACGGACATTTATTTTTTAATTTCTCATAACAAAGAAAACGCCCCGACACATTTCACAAGATTTAACAGAAATCATTCATGTTTTTTGAATGTCTTCATACACAAGATTGTAAGATTAATAGTAAAATAGTTGGTAGGCAGACCCTGCACAAGGTCATTTATTACAAGATGAATGAAAAAAAATAAAAAATAAAAAACCTACTGTCGACAGTTGAAGTTTTCCAGCAGCGGAGTCCCTGGTACAGATTATGCGTGGAGAATTGGGGCATTAGTGTAGCACTCAGGTGAAGTTTGCTAGTCTTCATGCGTCAGTAGTAATATAAGTGCTTTCTGTTGCCATGGAGATGGCAGTTGCTGCGCTTCCATCCGGACGATGTGCAGACACACAGGCACCAGTCTGGCTTCCGGCAAGTTCCGTGTGTCCGACAGCTTCAGATACAGTCTCACTCTGGGTCCTTTTTGTGTGGGTCACCTCGCCTGTGGGATTAGCATTGAAAAAGGCCTATCCGCGCACGGTTTCCCCCAAGGTCAAAAAATTTGCTTTAGCAGCAATTTATTTGCAAAAATCACATGCATCAGTGCATTAAAAAAGAGCAGCAAACGTTTCTGCTCACTTGTAGGATTACCCAGTTTTCTGTATGAATATGATGAACAGATTCGTCACAGTGTAAGGAGCTATTTACAAATGCTCTTACTGGAGGTTAATTTTAGAATACTTTCTACGTTTAGCTCATAAAAAAAAATTATTAGAATGATTTCAAAACAAAATTTTGTTCGGTGTGAGTTTTAGAATGTCTTCTGACAGCTGCTCTGAGATCCAGATGCGTCAGACTTTGAGAGTTAGAATACGACACGGGTCTTCTCAACCGACTCGTAACTCGACGCTATGGAAACAGTCGTTTAATTTGTCAACCGTAGTTTTGATTGTGGACTGTGTAGGTTTTACTCTGTTGGAGTTTATTAAAATAAAAAAGGAAGGACGTCCGCTTTGCTTTCTTTCTTAGTTTCAACAAGTTTGAGGATTATTTTGGCCAGCTAGTTCAGACTCTGTTAACAACTTCTTTTATGTGTTTATTAATTTGTTTTATATGTATTTTATAAGTGTATCCAAGAAGAAACACAAAGACTTCGGTCTTCAGGCCTTAAAGAGAGGAGAAGTCCTCTTGTTGATTATGGATACTTTCCCATTAATAAAACGCAGTAATAAAATGCTGTAGAACATCTGGACAGCCCTCTTGAACAGCTGTATAAGCCTCTCTTGAGCAGTGTTGTTTGGGAGAGGATCAATGGGTCGTGGGTCGCTTGGCTTGTGTGCGGGGCGTCGCACAACGAGGTTTGACCGCCAGGTAGAAATCAAACGGACAGTCCTGCGCTGTCCTTTCTGATGGACAGACAGACAGACGATCCACGGTGTATCTGACAGAGATACAGACGATCCACGGTGTGTCTGACGGAGATACAGATGATCCACGGTGTGTCTGACGGAGATACAGACGATCCACGGTGTGTCTGACGGAGATACAGACGATCCACGGTGTGTCTGACGGAGATACAGACGATCCACGGTGTGTCTGACGGAGATACAGACGATCCACGGTGTGTCTGACGGAGATACAGACGATCCACGATGTGTCTGACGGAGATACAGAAGATCCACGGTGTGTCTGACAGAGATACAGACGATCCACGGTGTGTCTGACAGAGATACAGACGATCCACGGTGTGTCTGACAGAGATACAGAAGATCCACGGTGTGTCTGACGGAGAAAGAGGCTTTGCTTGGTCAGGGCTCTAATAGAATCAGTCCGAAAGAAAAGAACAGCGTTTAGAGGACGTTACTCTGAGGACGTTACTCTGAGGACGTTCGAGGATTAGAGACAGGACAGCGGTCTTACAGGTGAGAGAGAGCTTCCAGATGTGCAACAGCTTTTTTATTTTACCCACCTGTCATCTCCTCTTCTCAAGCAATTTTGGATGCTTGGTTCACTGGCCCCCTCCCATCAGAGCAATGACTGACCAGCACCACACCATCATCATCAACATCATCATCATCATCACCATATTCGCCATCATCATCATCATCGTCATCGTCATCATTATCATCATCATTGCCGTCGTCGTCATCATCATCATCATCATCATCATCGTCATCATCACATGCCGCAAAGCAGTGGCTTCTGTTCACTCTGCAGTCCGCTCACTTAGCTGCCCAGTCATTGGTCCCGGAGGAGAACTGCGCAGATCTTAACGCATCTGACGCAGACGGCCAGCAGATGCCCGGAGCGGGGCTCGAGGTGGGAACACACCCTACAGGGGGCGATATTCTGAAGCTAATTAATCTGCTGAAGCTAATCTGGAGTGGTTCTGAAGCTAATTAATCTGCTGAAGCTGAGCAGTAGTGGGTCTGAGGCTAATTAATCTGCTGAAGCTGAGCAGGAGTGGTTCTGAGGCTAATTAATCTTCTGAAGCTAATCTGGAGTGGTTCTGAGGCTAATTAATCTACTGAAGCTGAGCAGGAGTGGTTCTGAGGTTAATTAAACTGCTGAAGCTAATCTGGGGTGGTTCTGAGGCTAATTAATCTACTGAAGCTAAGCAGGAGTTGGATTGGTTGGTACTTGGATGGGAGATCTCCTGAGAAAGCTAATTGGCTGATGGAAGAGGTATTGTGGTGCCAGCAGGGGGGCACTCTGGGCACTTGTGAGCCGTTAACCCCCAGGTCCTGACTCAGCGTGGTCACTGGTGCTTTTTGAGAGAGCAGGGGGTGACAAACTCGCTGTAACAAAACTGTCGCTGCATCTGGCCAATCAATCATCCCCCCTTACGTCTGATTGGCGACACAATAATTTTCAGTCTCCGCCCACTTTTCCAGGTCATCACTGATATTATGGAAGTACTGGAACTGATTACTAACATTGAGAAATTCCAAACTTGTGGCACAAAAACTGCAAATGCAGTTAATTTAAAACGCAAGTTAACTTCATAGCGGTCATGGTGTTCACATAAGTTTTTAATATCACGCGAAGGTCGAATGATGAATGTGTAAAATGTGTGAAATGGAGGGTGAAAAGAGCCGGGAACAATCCCCGTGTCTTAGAGAGAGCTGGAGATGCCATTCATCACGGAAATGCCGCAGCTCCGCCATGCGAGCCCAATGCAGCTGTTCACCGTTCTCTATCTGTCCTTCACGTCTCTGCAGGAAAACTCCTTTTCCACAGGCTGGGTGTGAAATTAACATTGATACATCATTTGAGAACGGGGGGGAAGGAGTGGTGCTTATTTTGGGTAAGTGTCGGCGTTGAAGTGAAACGGAATTTGCTTCCGTTTTCCTTTTTCGTTCTTTTGAAGAGGAGGATTAACGTGAGAAACAGAAGTCCTCGCGGCGGTTTTTCCGTTGGTGCGCTGACGTGTAGCCGCGCGCGCTTTACGCAGTGCGCTCGTAGCAGCGTAGGGAGACTGTCGCTCCTCCTTACATGCGGCAACGGCGGAAATAGCGGCTCTTAACGCACCTGAAACGCATTTAGATTAAAGGGGGCAAATAAGATGTGGATGAGAGACTGATAATTTTTTAATAATTATAACAAACCCTTGCATGTCCCATGCTTTAGCTTCCCTCCAGAGATTCTCTCTCCCGTGGGTCATGATAAAGGTGCACTCTGGCCGATGGCCCTGTAGCGGCCCGCCGTCGCTGTTGGTCCGCCAGTGTTTGGAGAATCGGCACGATGGCGGTATTTTAGCGGCAGGACCATTACCCAGTTGTTTAGCATTTTATTTCACAGCTGGTCCTCATCACAGCCGCAGGGGCTTATGGGAAAGCACCAGAGGGCCTCAAAATGCAGGACAAATATTCGGGGGCGTGTCGGCGGCGTAGCGTGACGTCAACAGTTCGAGTACGACCGTACGACCTTTGTGTCTCCCTCTCTCTCGCTCCCATTCTTCCTGCCTCTCTACACTGTGCTCCAATAAAAATCTCAAAGGCCCTATCTAGGATCCGAACCCACAAAGCTCCGGTTAAGGGCCTGTAGCTCGTATGACCGGGGCTGGATCCCTGAGGTGAGGGTGGATCCCAGTTTCCCCCTGAGCAAGGCGCTTTGACAGAGGTCGCTCTCAAGACGGCAGGACCGGCTGATCCGGTGTGTCACCCCGATGGTTTTGGCGCGCGCTCCGTGTGACACGCAGTGGGGGTGATTAACTGCCCCAGCGCTAACCGCCGTCGAGCGCAAGTCACGGCAATGAAAGGCCCCGTTGTCACGGAGAGCTGGCGTCGGTTTACCACAGCGCCGGTGCCGCCCGGCTCCCCCGGACTAATTCGTGGACAGCCGTCTCCTTTGTTCAAACATCGCCGTCACTTTGATTGATAGAGCCTTTAAAATTTGGAGCTGGTGAGTGGTCAAAATAAAAACCTGGAGCGCTCGCCTGCCGTGAAGCTGTTTGTAACAGGAGAGGCACCCGTGTGGAGGCTCCTTGTTCTGGGAAGACCAAACAGCGCTGCAGGTGTTTAACGTCTTTGTACATGCATGCGACAGGACGGCTTCTCTGTATACGGCCGTTTTGGAAATGAGGCGAAATGAAGCCCTATTTCTGTAAGTGAAGAGTTGGCAAAAATACACTTATATATAATATATATATATATATATATATTACGAACTACAAAATACCTCAAAAACTGTATCTCTAAGCTACATTCAAAATGGTGGAGGTGTAGGTTGACGGTGGCACAGACGTATAAGCCGTACAGACAATTAGAGCTGATCAACCATATGTGTCACATATAAAATACACGTATAGAAATACATGTTTCAGATCCGTGTATATCGTTCCCTGACCTCTGACTGAAAGGAGACGCAGTGGTCTTGCTCTACCAGTGCTGCTCTGTTTGCAGTTAGCAGGACTGCAGTCCTCAAGCTTGGCCGTTCTGAAACAGCTGCTCCTGTCATTCTCAGAAACATGATGCGTCCATGTGCCCATTCTTTTTTTTCCAAGCAAGATGACAAGCTTACAGTAGATGGACCGAATGGCCTGTTCTTGTAGTTCTGTAAATTAATACATTTATGTAGCAATATAACTGGGCTAGTGAGGTAAATTATCCAATTAAATCCTTAAATCACTTGAATGTGTCACAACAGGTAGGGTAGTACGGGAAGAGTCACATGACCTGGCTTTGTCTACCTCAAGAGCAAATGCTTAAAATGTTTGGAACATTCCGCAACGTCCAATCACGGGAGTCGCCACAAAAATGCATTTTTAAAAGAAAATGTAAATCAAACATACTAGACACATGTGAAGGATTATATCAAAGACCATAACTTTTATAGAGAACATGCTGAGGCTTTATTCAGTGTAGATTATGCGTGTATATTACGTTTGTGAAATCCAGATGTGTGAGATGGAGCGGGTCCAGTGTGTGGGGGTTTGGAGTGGGGGAGGGCGAGGACACACGACACATTAATGTTGAAAAATGTTCTAATTTCCTAGAAAAATATACCACATTTGCTGCCTGAGCAGTACAGCTCCTTACATTGAAATACATGAGATTACTGGAGCTGAGCCTGTGAGTGTGAGATTGCTTCCAGATGCAGAGTCTCAAGCCTCAAGTAAGAAACTATGATATTGTATGTATGTATATATATATATATATATATATACAGTGTCTGTGTGTTTGTGCGTGCGTGCGCGCGTGTGTGTGTGTGTGTGTGTGTGTGTGTGTGTGTGTGTGTGTGTGTGCACGCGCGCGCGCGCCCGTGTGCGTGCATGCGTGTACAGCTGGTCATCAGCTCCTTTAGAGCTACAGACAAATTAGAGGAAGCTGCGCTATTTAGCAATTAGCACGTCCTTGCCGCTTGTCTTGGTGTAGGACACACACGGGGAAAACTCAGCCGCTGGTCTTGGTGTAGGACACACACGGGGAAAACTCAGCCACTGGTCTTGGTGTAGGACACGCACGGGGGAAAACTCAGCCGCTGGTCTTGGTGTAGGACCACGCACAGGGAAAACTCAGCCGCTGGTCTTGGTGTAGGACACGCACGGGGAAAACTCAGCCGCTGGTCTTGGTGTAGGACACGCACGGGGAAAACTCAGCCGCTGGTCTTGGTGTAGGACACACACGGGGAAAACTCAGCCGCTGGTCTTGGTGTAGGACACACGGGGGAAAACTCAGCCGCTGGTCTTGGTGTAGAATACACACGGGGAAAACTCGGCCGCTGGTCTTGGTGTAGGACACACACGGGGAAAACTCAGCCGCTGGTCTTGGTGTAGGACACACACGGGGAAAAGTCAGCCGCTGGTCTTGGTGTAGGACACGCACGGGGAAAACTCAGCCGCTGGTCTTGGTGTAGGACACGCAGGGGAAAACTCAGCCGCTGGTCTTGGTGTAGGACATGCACGGGGAAAACTCAGCCGCTGGTCTTGGTGTAGGACACGCACGGGGAAAACTCAGCCGCTGGTCTTGGTGTAGGACACGCAGGGGAAAACTCAGCCGCTGGTCTTGGTGTAGGACACACGCACGGGGAAAACTCAGCCGCTGGTCTTGGTGTAGGACACGCACGGGGAAAACTCAGCCGCTGGTCTTGGTGTAGGACACGCAGGGGAAAACTCAGCCGCTGGTCTTGGTGTAGGACACGCACGGGGAAAACTCAGCCGCTGGTCTTGGTGTAGGACACGCACGGGGAAAACTCAGCCGCTGGTCTTGGTGTAGGACACGCACGGGGAAAACTCAGCCGCTGGTCTTGGTGTAGGACACGCACGGGGAAAACTCAGCCGCTGGTCTTTAAAGCCCCAGACTCTGCATATGGTGGAGAACGGGTAATTCAAGTCCGCTGTAAGTGCACAGTCAAGAGTCATTAAAGCAATTGCTTATATCGACACAATTCTCTCTCTCTCTCCCTCCCCTTTCTGTCCTTTTCTTTCAATATGTTCTCCTCCCGTGCCCCCTTCTCTCTCTCTCTCTCCCCTCCCCCTCCTTTTCTCTCTCTCTCTCTCACTCCCCTCCCCTTCTCTCTCCCCCTGTTCTCCTCGCGTGCCCTCTTTTCTCTCTCTCTCTCTCTCTCTCTCCCTGTTCTCCTCCCGTGCCCTCTCTCTCTCTCGGTGTTCCATCTGTTTGCCCATTGTGAGCGCTTGTCAGCCTTATTTGCGTTGCTGAAGAACTTGTGTGGGAGGCTTGGGGTGGTTTTTGATATGGGGATTTTTATCATGGGTCCAGGGTACAGTGTCAAGCACAAGGCTAGAAATAGTGCTTTTTTTTTTTGGACAAGCCAAGCTCGCAATATGGCTTACAAGGAAAAACAAAATAAAAGAGGGGCAGGTAACTCATCCATTGCTGGTTTTTAGGGGGATGGTTTTGGAACGGCTTAAAATAGAATATGTGTATTTTAAATTGCATAGCAATGTACAAAACTTCAAGGAAATCTGGTGTGTAAATGAGGCGATGTGTGCAGTTGATGATGAGGCTACAAGGTGTGCCTCTGAGGGAAAAAAGAAAAACAACATTGTACTAAGGGTTTTATTTGGGTCTTTGGAACAATTTCTTTTTGTGTTTTGTCCTTTTAATATATTGTTAGGAACAATGATATGATTTGAGGGTCATGGTTTGTTTCTTGTAAATATGTTCCTGGCATTGTTTCAATAAAGGGGACATAAAAATAAAAATCTCTCTCTCTCTCCCCCCGTTCTCCTCCTGTGCCCTCTCCTCTCTCTCTCTCTCTCTCTCTCCCCCCGTTCTCCTCCCGTGCCCTCTTCTCTCTCTCTCTCTCTCTCTCTCTCCCCCTGTTCTCCTCCCGTGCCCCTCTTCTCTCTCTCTCTCTCTCCCCCTGTTCTCCTCCCGTGCCCTCTTCTCTCTCTCTCTCTCTCTCTCTCTCTCTCTCTCTCTCCCCCTGTTCTCCTCCCGTGCCCTCTTCTCTCTCTCTCTCTCTCCCCCCTCCCCCCTGCTCGGCTTGTTTTACAGAGAGTGTCTCACGAAGGCAGCCCTGTCATCGAGTACTATCTGCGTCTGCATTTTCTTAAATTAATTTTTTTTAACCGCGGTCCGTACGCATCAGCGAATAAGCGCTGTGTAGAAATGGAGCGGGACACTTAGAGGGGGAACAGACCCAACCCCACGGCCCTTTCCCTGTCACATCTACAGGGAATAATGGTACAGGTCTTCAGCTTGGAACATCCAGAATCGCTCCTTCCCCAAAAGCCATTGCAAATTCTCACAGGGTGGGGAGAGTGTTCTATGGGCTCACACATAAAGACTTTTCGTTGTTGTTGCTTCTGTTTTTTTAAACAATTAAAGGAAAGCACACCCCTTCAGATGGTGATTTCTCTCTCCGTGCGAAAGCTTGGCATCCCCGAGCCACGGTTACATTTTCCACCAAGAGATGAGGTGGGAAACCTGCTATTTCAGATCAGTCTGGCGCTTGGAGGCGACGCCTGCCAGTAACTGGATAAAGTCCCAAAAATAGCTTTATTCATGTTAGCGGAGGGGTCGTGAGAGCTTGTGTCCTTGGCTGGGTTAAATATAGCTCTGGCCTGCGCGGCACAGCGCCGTAGCATGGCCGCCGGGGCGCTTAGCGGGAAGTCTCACACACCGCGTCTCTGCCGTCATACGCTAGCGTCCTTCACGCGGCCGAGCGCTTATCACCATCTCCTGCCTATCGGAAGAGGCGTGGCGTCTCCATGGCGATGTGTGCGTGTGTGTGTGTGTGTGCAGGCGTAGGACTGAGTTGTGCTTGAAGATTTTTGTAAAACAGCTTTTTATTTTTTTTATTACAAGAATTTGGCATTTGCCATTTCTTACCGTATTAATCCGCTTTCTTACACGTCTCTGCAGACAGGTTTGAATGGAGCTTTGTACCCACAAACACAGGAAATATATATTTTTTAAAACAACAAAAAAAAACATATTCTTAAACATATTCTTAGGGCTTTTTCTGCTTTATTGGACAGCAGAGTGTAGAGACTGGAGGAATGGGGGGGTGAGAGAGGGAGGGAGAGATAGAGAGAGGGAGAGACATGCGAAAGGTCGCGCGGTCGGATTCAAACCGCCAACATCGCAGCTCGCAATGAGCATGTGGTTAGTGCTCTACATGCTACGCCCCAGGAGATGGTTTTTAATTACAGGTGAGTTTACTGCATTTTCTGCGCTCTACATAACACCGTATACCCGTAATTGGTTTAGATCCGCCTACACATGTGGGGCTCTGGTTGGCCTTAGTCCGATATCGAGGCCAACACCTGTCCAAAATTTCCACTGGTTCTGAAATTATGCAAACACAATGACAGTAAATTTAAGGAAGGGTAGTCCAGATTTTTAGGCGAAATGGCAGTTGGAAGCCCCCAAAAACACCACATTATTCCTTTGGGTAATAAGTGTGTTTATGGTGTGCCCCTTTGGGGAATTCTGTTTCGCATCTCAACACAAACAACCACAGGCAATACTAGTCAGTGCAGCTCAGATGTAGGCATACCAGTCAGTGCAGCTCAGATGCAGCCATTCCAGTCTGTGCTGGACAACGAGAGGGCGTACCGTGCATTTAGTAACATTAGTGGGTGATAAAACGTGTTTGAGTGTGTGCTTGTGTGTGTGTATGAGTGAGTGTTTGTGTATGAGTGTGTGTGTATGTGTATGTGTGCTTGCATGCGTGTGTGTGTGTGTGTGTGTGTGTGTGTGTGTGTGTGTGTGTGTGTGTGTTTGTGTATGTGTGCTTGCATGCATGTGTGTGTGTGTGTGTGTTTGTGT
>CM056392.1:28382347-28413001 GCA_029718625.1 Synaphobranchus kaupii | reverse complement strand
ATGTGTGTGTGTGTGTTTGTGTATGTGTGCTTGCATGCATGTGTGTGTGTGTGTGTGTGTGTTTGTGTATGTGTACTTACATGCATGCGTGTGTGTGTGTGTGTGTGTGTGTGTGTGTGTGTTGGGGATATTTGCCTTGCAGGACAGGGTCACATGTGGTGTGTGTACCGTTGCGCATTCCCTGGTAAGCCTAATGGACCTGTGAAATGCATGCAGCAGGAAGGGGGCGTGTCCTCTGTGAGAGCGCCTCTCTGGGCTATTTCCCTGGTTAATGTGAAGCACAGCCGCCGTTTATTTTAGGCTCCAGCGCGTCGATCATTAACCCGGGTTCAACCGCAAAGCTCACGAGCTAAGCTCAGAGGATGGACCTGTGTGGGAGATTTCAGGAACGATAAGAGAGCCGTTCCCCGTGTTTCTCTGGGTCACCAGAGGACAGCAGCGCTGCTGATCGATTGCTGGATATGTCTGTGCTTTGTCTGTTTTTTTTGCGTTTTTTGGGGGGGAATAATGTAGTCACCCCCTGTGTGTATGGAGTAAACCGATCAAAGTGGAAGGGTTTTGTAGAATCAAAGATTTAGTATGTCAACATGCGTGTTAAAAACCGTTAGAACCTCAGAAAACACCGTTATTCTACACTGTGGCCATGTTGAGACTCGCTGTCCTCAGAAAACACTGTTATTCGACACTTAGGCCATGTTGAGACTCACGTTCCTCAGAAAACACTGTTATTCGATGCTGAGGCCATGTTGAGACTCACGTTCCTCAGAAAACACAGTTATTCTACACTGTGGCCATGTTGAGACTCACTGTCCAAAAAGCACCAATGATGTGCGATGTGTTTCCAGTATATTTTCTGTCTGTGTGTTTCTGATTCTGTAACGGGTTGCCTATGTTTGCCTCAAACTCACACTGTAGATGCTGTGGTGTGAAATGTCGGTGTTTTTGAAGAAGGTGTTTTTATTTCTAAAGATGCTGACTGCCGACAAGCAGGATGTCACGATTCCTGTGCTTTTGATTGGGACTGGAATTAAGGCTTTGAAAATTATAATTCATAAAGAAGTCCTTTTTTTATTGTTTTTTGAGTTATATATAATAACAGCCTACTTTTTCTGTTTAACAAAACTGTATAATCACAATGTCTGTGTGTTTTGTATAGTAGAATAAATATGTTAGATCCAATAATATTATTGCAAGACCTCTTGCTCAGTTTTATACACAGCATGATATATGTGTGTGTGTGTGTGTGTGTCTGTCTGTCTGTGTCTGTGTGTGTGTACATTTGCATGTGTGTGTGTGCGCGTGTGCATCTACCGAGTGTGCAATGCATGTGTGTATAATCTAAAACTTGCAGACTATGGTTATAACAACACATTTATGCGAATATCAGAAAATTCCTGATAATAATAAGTTATTTTATCTTGTATTTTGTGAGTGAGATCTTTTTTTAATCGAATGCAAATACATACTTGGAAAAATTTTCAGTACATCAAACTATTACATTGATAAAATATCAAAAGTGTTAATTACGATGAATTAAATTTGTATGAGAAACTATGTACATATGCAAGCCGACCAATCATAATGGAGCTAAAAGCAACTGAGTGACCTCATTATGACTAATTATTTACATTTGTTAGGTTATAATTATTTGAGGTATTGCTTTTTGTGTTTGCATACTTTTAACATGCAATCTTGTAAATGACATAACATGTATGCTGTAATGCATTATTTCCAGTGCATATCATAACGGCAGCTATATTAATAAACCGCTAAATGGCAGTTTGATTAAAAACAGTGGTGGCTATCTCAGGCTAGTGCATATATTATCTTATTTAAATCAATGCAATATTTAATTGGACTATTCATCAAGTGAGATAATGAATAAACACAGTCACTGGATTAAAAATAAATGACCATATTATACATGTGGATGTAAAATTTAAAAAAGATACACAAGACACAAGCCCCCGCCTCCTTTCTCTTACCACCCAACCCTTCTGAGTTCTGCCCTTAAGAGACCTTCTGAGTTCTGCCCTTAAGAGACCTTCTGAGTTCTGCCCTTAAGAGACCTTCTGAGTTCTGCTCTTAAGAGACCTTCTGAGTTCTGCCCTTAAGTGACCTCCTGAGTTCTGCTCTTAAGTGACCTTCTGAGTTCTGCTCTTAAGAGACCTTCTGAGTTCTGCTCTTAAGTGACCTTCTGAGTTCTGCTCTTAAGAGACCTTCTGAGTTCTGCCCTTAAGTGACCTTCTGAGTTCTGCTCTTAAGTGACCTTCTGAGTTCTGTTCTTAAGTGACCTTCTGAGTTCTGCTCTTAAGTGGCCCTTCTGAGTTCTGCTCTTAAGTGACCTTCTGAGTTCTGCTCTTAAGTGACCTTCTGAGTTCTGCTCTTAAGTGACCTTCTGAGTTCTGCTCTAAGAGACCTTCTGAGTTCTGCTCTTAAGTGACCTTCTGAGTTCTGCTCTTAAGAGACCTTCTGAGTTCTGCTCTTAAGTGACCTTCTGAGTTCTGCTCTTAAGAGACCTTCTGAGTTCTGCTCTTAAGTGACCTTCTGAGTTCTGCTCTTAAGAGACCTTCTGAGTTTCTGCCCTTAAGTGACCTTCTGAGTTCTGCTCTTAAGTGACCTTCTGAGTTCTGCCCTTAAGAGACCTTCTGAGTTCTGCTCTTAATAGACCTTCTGAGTTCTGCTCTTAATAGACCTTCTGAGTTCTGCTCTTAAGTGACTGCTAAATCATGCGGAAAGTGCTGTCATGTACGGGATTGTTGACTTTTTTTTATGTATCCCTTTTGTATCTGGTGAACATAATGGTTCCAGATCAAATTCATGTGATTTTTATTCAAACAAAAACCATGTGATTTAAATCATACTTGGTGCATTATCATTCCTTATCTGTCCAGTGAAAAAGAAAAGTGCAAAATCTTTGCTTTGCAGTTGGTTTAATGCAGCCAAGCTCTGGCGTGTTTCTGCACCACGTCAACCTGTTTCCCCCCCTGCAAACATATTTATTTCAGTCACAAAATCAAAAGTGCAGCAATATCGGGACAAGCTTTATGTCAAGAATTTAAAAAAATAATAATGAATTAATTTGTGTAGTTGTGTAATGATGAAGCTTAAAAAATTACATTGTGACATCATAGTGGGAAGTGTTCCAATGGTTTGTGGGAAAATTTAGGAGTGTTCCGGAAAACTTCATGCATTTAACACTGGTTGATGCTCCATTCATTCTTTCTGTAAGTCCAGTTGTTGTTATTTTACGATTGACCGTGACACTAGTTCACTTAGCATGAGCTCGACAATCTTGCCTAAAACTTTACGCAGGCACTTATCTGTCTTCTCAAAAAATAGGTAACATTTAAAAATGGAGGATAAGAAAGCATGCTGTTTGATAATGCCAAACAGAGGCTGTTTTTGCCTGTTTATGTTGGGGGCAATGGTGGACCAGTGATGCAGTGTAAATTCAGAACCACTGACTGCACGGTTTAAATTTGCATTAAGAGCCACTTCTGCTTGCTGCTGTTATTGGCTCTGTCCTGACTCTGCCCACTGCACTAAGCCCCGCCTCCGCCTTGTTAAAAAGTCATTCTGCCGCACGTCTGAATATTAATGCGACAGCGTATGACTGGACCCATCGCTAATTCCTGTCTTTCAAAGCTTTATTGAGTGCCAAATGAAATGACAGAGACGGCTCTGTTGTAGATTAAAGACACAACGATCTCCTGGTTTTATGTGTGTTTATTTATATTATTGTCAGGGAAGACGCATCAGCATAGCCAAGCGTAATTCTGAATAATTTCAGCTTCTGCATTAATGTCCTGAAGTCTTTCCAGCACTGGAGGGGACGCGATTCAATAAGTTTTTACCGTGAAAATTTGAAAACGATAAAGCATTAGGCTAATACCTTAAGACTTCACTTATTCCCTCAGCCTCGAGGATTAGACTCCACTCTTCTGTGCGGTTTGTTGAATGCTGTACTGCCCTTCTTTGTATTTCCTAAACTGCTGTGCGCTCTTATTTCAGTTTTCCATAGATTTTAGGGTGTGTGTGTGTGTGGTGTGTGTGTTACGTGTGTTTTAAGGCGACGGTAAAGTGCAGTGGTTTATTTGATCCGTTCTGACACCCAGTCTGGGATCACTTTTCATATCTGCCCTGAGTAATGAGGAAGAGGGGGAAAAAGAGAGGGAGAGAAAGTGTGTGTGTGTGTGTGTGTGTCTCTGTGTGTGGGTGCGTGCGTGCGTGCGTGCGTGAGTGAGTGAGTGAGTGAGTGAGTGAGTGCGTGCGTGCGTGCGTGCGTGCGTGCGTGCGGTGGGCGTGAGTGGGTGGGTGGGTGTGTGTGTGTGTGTGTGTGTGTGTGTGTGTGTGTGTGTGTGTGAGTGAGTGAGTGAGGTGAGTGAGTGAGTGAGTGGAGTGAGTGAGTGAGTGAGTGAGTGAGTGAGTGAGTGAGTGAGTGTGTGTGTGTGTGGTGAGAGTGAGTGAGTGAGTGAGTGAGTGAGTGAGTGAGTGAGGTGAGTGAGTGAGTGCGTGAGTGAGTGAGTGAGTGAGTGAGTGAGTGAGTGAGTGCGTGAGTGCGTGAGTGCGTGAGTGCGTGAGTGAGTGAGTGAGTGCGTGAGTGCGTGAGAGAGTGAGAGAGTGAGAGAGTGAGTGAGTGAGAGAGTGAGTGAGTGAGTGAGTGAGAACTAAGAAAGATGTATTGTCCTATAGGCATTCCTGGAGATGGAGGCAAAAAGGCGAGCGAAGCCCCTGCTTGGACACTGTTCAATTATTCACCCCCCCCCCCCCCCCCCCTCCCCACTCCACCCCCCCCCCCCCCCCCCCCCCCCACCCCCCCCCCCCCCACTGCCCATTCAATCAGATCAGCGCGTCCTCTGGAGAAAGTGGCCATAGGAGAGGCTATATTGTTGGATGTGCCGTTAGCGGGAAGGCGTTTTTTTCAGTGAATGGGCTGTGAACAGACTCTGTGTAAAAGAATCTGTCTGACTGCCGGGGTAGCCGCCCCCCCACACACACACACACACACACACACACACACACACACACACACACACACACACACACACACACACACACACACACACACACACACACACACACACACACCCTCCGCCCGGGACAGGCCTCCTTCTTTATGTCCCTTGCATTCCAGGAGACTGTCTTTTGTACACTACCGGGGACCATTAGCTCAGACACACTGGGAAGTCATAATCCAGCAGTGTAAAGATACCAGCCACCGACACCCTACACCCCCCCCCCCCCCCCCCCAACCGCACCCCTGCCCCCCCCCCCCCCCACAACTCCACCCCTGCCCCCCCCCCCCCCCCCCAACTCCACCCCTGCCAAGGGGGATGGGTGTGGGACATCTCTCTCTTTCTCCCCCCCTCCTCTCTCTCTCTCTCCCCTCTCTCCCTCTCTCTCTCCCCTCTGTCTCTTTCCCCTTTACCTCTCATTCTCCCCCCCCCCTCTCTCTCTCTCTCTCTCTCTCTCTCTCACAGCTGGGAGCAATTGATAACTCCTCATGTTTTAGGGGGTTGATTTCTATCCCATACCCGTGTGCCTGAGCCCTGCTTATAACAGTAATAATAATAATAATAATCACTTCTGTCTCTCATTACTATGCTTTCATTATGTAAAGGGTAGCAGAGGTGTGTGTGTATGTATGTGTGTGTGTGTGTGTGTGTGGGGGGAGATGGAGTAGGTAGTTCACTCTCTCCTAAGAACGATTTTTCTTTTCTGTGGTGTAATTGAGTCTGGCTCAGTGGACGCTACTTTTCTGACTTAATCATTGACTATTAATTAATTAATTAAATAATTTATATTCTTGTTCATGTATTGTTTTCCCACCCATGTGAATTACAGAGAAGTGTGTCAGCTCAGTCGAGCGTGAGATCGTTCTAGAACAGGGGCTGTCAAACTCTTCAGTTGCGGATGGCTGCAGTGTCTGCAGGGTTCTGTGGTTTCCGTCCAATCAGCAGCCAATGTAGGCCTTTGGACATGAGGTGCTGGGTTCCTCAGCCAATCACTGTCTGAATTAATTATTCATGAGCTGAAACACACCAAAATCCAGCAGACCCTGCGGCCTTGCAGGACTAGAGACTTTAAATATTGTGCAGTCATGACCTTTTCTTCTGATACTGTAATACGGTCATGAACTGTGTTCCCTGATCACAACAAAACTAAAGTAGCTTATTTTTGTATTTATTTATAATTTTTGGATTATTATTATTATTACTATGAAGGTGACCTTGCATGGAGAAAAGCTAAGTACTGGGTGGAGACTGTCCAGTGTGACCAGTTCTTTTGGTATTAATCATCGATGATGTTTTCAGCGGTATGTGTTGCATTGCCGCCTGGGCATCTGTTGGGCTCACGTGTACCATATTTTGGCGTTGCATGCACGTGGGGGCATTGGGTGCAGTGTGTCTGTGTGTACGTCTGTGTTGTAACGTGTAGTGTTCTGCACCAACCAGGGGCTTTTGAAGTCTTTGTGGGTCATGTGTGTGTTGGTAACTGGTGAAAAGGCTCCTCTAGAGAATGACATCATTCATTGTAGTCATCCATGAACTTCAGTGGTTAAAAGTGTTGCAATTCTCAACAGGACCACCAGGGGCACTATGGAGTGGATGCCATATCAAGAATGCTTAGAATGAGTCAGGTATGCCAAGCGCGTCAAAGTGCATGATTTTCACTCTTAACGATAACTCTCATACAGCTAACGATTTTCGATACTAACTAATCCAAACCTTCGTTTACCTCTCTCCTCACTCAGAGTCCCACTCATAACAAATAACCTTCTCTTTTTAACATTTCAGTTCCGCCTCAAAAGCCAGAAACTTAGTTTTCTTCTTGTTTTTCAGTTTTTAGTTTTTTTGTTCGGCTGTACGGTCATTGCAAATGATTGCATCACCACCCGTGAAACGTTCCTCCTCTACGTGTCTTCTGGTGAACCAATAAAAAGAGTGTTGGGCATCCACAGGAAGTCGGCTACGGCTTTAAATAGCCCGGCTCTCTCTCTCACACCTGCTGTCAATCATCCTTGCGCCGTTCCGTCGCTCCGTCCCCATGGCGACATAATTGCCTGGGAGTAATCAGGGTTTTTTTTTTCTCTCTGGCAGAAAGTGTTTTGCATAATAAGCAGGTTGTTTTTTTTGTGTGTACTTTAATTACAATGATTGGTGAGTTTATTTGTGGAACTGAGAACCCGGAATCATTTGTACTGTTCCCCCCCCGCACCACTACCCGCTGTTCGCACCCCTCGCCCCCCGCCACCGGCCTCATTAATCCCCTGGTTTGTGCTTTTGGTGGGGTGGGCGGGGGAATGGCTAGGGGGCGGACCCAACCCACGCGTAATTGTGTCAATCTCTGTGTTTATTATTCGTTTTCCTGGCTGACCGGCTTGTCGTAGCTCCTCTAGTCAAGAATGGGAGATTCAGCATGGTGTGAAGGTGTTAAAAAGGAGATTCGCCATGGTGTAAAAATGTTGTTGGTACAAAAGGAGATTCGCTGTGGTGTAAAAGTGTTAAAAAGGAGATTCGCCGTGGTGTAAAAGTGTTAAAAAGGAGATTCGCCATGGTGTAAAAATGTTGTTGGTACAAAAGGAGATTTGCTGTGGTGTAAAAGTGTTAAAAAGGAGATTCGCCATGGTGTAAAAATGTTGTTGGTACAAAAGGAGATTCGCTGTGGTGTAAAATTGTTGTAGGACAAAAGGAGATTTACTGTGGTGTAAAAGTGTTAAAAAGGAGATTCGCTGTGGTGTAAAAGTGTTGTTGGTACAAAAAGGAGATTCGCTGTGGTGTACAAGTGTTAAAAAGGAGATTCGCCATGGTGTAAAAGTGTTAAAAAGGAGATTCGCCGTGGTGTAAAAGTGTTAAAAAGGAGATTCGCCATGGTGTAAAAGTGTTGTTGGTACAAAAGGAGATTCGCCGTGGTGTCAAAGTGTTGTCAGTACAAAAAGGGGATTTACTATCAGTCATTTAAACAGAATCGAGGGGCTTTTATTTCTTCCATTCTTCCATAAAGTGCATTCTAAACTGCTCATTGAAAGATGCTTTTATGTAATCTGTATGTGGACATTCCTGAGAGCCTCATATGAGTCTGACAGCATCACGTTATTGAAAGAGGTCCGTATGTCATCCGCATTGAACAGTCTTTATAGTTTAGTTCCGGTATTATGGAAGGCGTGTGTGTGGCGTGTATGTGTGCGGGTACTGTGTGCGGGTACTGTGTGCGGGTACTGTGTGCGGGTACTGTGTGCGGGTACTGTGCGCGGGTACTGTGCGCGGGTACTGTGCGCGGGTACTGTGTGCGGGTACTGTGTGCGGGTACTGTGTGCGGGTACTGTGTGCGGGTACTGTGTGCGGGTACTGTGTGCGGGTACTGTGTGAGCACATGCTTCATGTGTGCTCGGTCCCAGGGTACTGACGTCAGTTTAGCCTTTTCTCGCCCCGCCGCCGAGTTGCTAGGTAGTGGGCGTGTCAAGCCCTCCGAAATGCTGAATGAAAACAGGATGTTTGTGGCAGCTGCTGAGAGCGTGAAATAAAATTTACAGGAAGTGAAGGGTAACGTGAGTAATGCGGAGAGAGTGAGAGAGAGAGAGAGAGAGAGAGAGAGAGGCGGAAGAGATCTGCGACTGTCGCATGTGCAAAACGTGCGCTTGCCAATCAACACCTTTTGAGTCCTGAAATCTGTGCTCTGATCATGGTAGGTCGCTCGATACTTCTTTGGTTTTTCTTATATTTTCGGTTCTTTTCTCTGTCTGGGACGATCTCTGTGTGTCTCTCTGTGACGAATCTACACTGACTCTGTGATCGAGGCCCTCTTCTCGGCTCCTCTGTGTAAGATCACAAACATGTGATTAGAATGTTCTAAACTGAGCATTCTAATGCTGATGTAACAATCACTACTGGTAAATTGAAGCAATGCAGTTCTAGAACACTGACCTAGAATTCAGAAAACATAAATAAAACATTCCAAAAAGCCTACTCTTCAAACGGTTAAGAGATGCTGTGCTGTGCCCTAGCCGGGTCTGTCAGTCTGCTCTCTGTCTGTCAGTCTGTCTGGATCTGAGCGTTGAGGCTTTGTGGTCGTGTCGGTGTGGAGACAGTGATGAATCCTTGGGGCTTTAAAGAGTCGCGGGTCCCGGGTCCCGGGTCTGCGGTACTGTACGTAGTCCTGCAGACTCTGCGTGGTGCGCGAGAGTGTTCCTAACATGACGCCGATAAAGCTTTAAAATAACTCCCCATGCCGCCGGAACGGTGAGGTGGCAAGATTTTAGTTTTGTTTAATTTATTTATATTTTAGTTTTGTTTTTAATTTCCCCAGAGGAGGAGCTAGGGTTAGGGTTAGGGGTTAGGGGTTAGGGGTTAGGGTTAGGGTTAGTGTTTCTCTCACCTGTAACGTGTGTGTGTGAGCGTTTCTCTCACCTGTAACGTGTGTGTGAGCGTTTCTCTCACCTGTAACGTGTGTGTGAGCGTTTATCTCACCTGTAACGTGTGTGTGAGCGTTTCTCTCACCTGTAACGTGTGTGTGTGTGTGTGTGTGTGTGTGTGTTTCTCTCACGCTTCCCTGGGGTTATCTGCATATTATAATTTTTTTAATATCTGCTTTGTTCTGTATTACAGTGCTTCATTGTCATTATTTACAGTCAGTGTAATTTGCTGGATTCTTTCCGATTAACCACACAGATTACCTCAGCATACAGTCAGCCAGGTGAATGTGGTCACTCTCAATATGAGTGTGTGTGTGTGTGTGTGAGCGATATTTAATCACTGCATGTCTGATCTGCTTTTGTGTCTCAGTTACATCTGACTGACAGTCTGTATATTATTTTGAATTTGGCTCCAGTGTGAATCAGTTTTGGTGAAAACCTAGAGCTCTGCAGTAGCAGATGTGGCAAAATACAAATAACGATCTAATCCCCCCTCTGCAGAGACGTGATTATGGTGTGATCTGAGATTGGCAAAAACAAACATGTGTTGATGGATGCTATAAAGCCCAGTACATGTCTTTACATCTGACTGTACTGTGTCTGTTCATCTGAACCAACAAAAATATTGTCAGGTGGTGATGGTAAATCCACGGCAGGCAGTGGCTGAAGAGGTTTTTTTTGGGAGGGAAGAGTTTCTGCAGAGGGATAGAAACGGCTCAACAGGAAGTCCATCCGCTCGATATCCGAGTGCGGCGAGACAGTGGCCTAACAGATGTAGGGCACTGCAAGCCGCTCAAGACCACAGACCCCCCCTCTCTCTCTTTCTCACTTCCTGTTCCTGTTCCACTAATGGCTTCATTAGTAACTACTGACTGAAGGGGAGCTTCACCTATAGTATCAGCTCCAGGTGTTGGTCCAGTGCTGGTTGGCTGGGAGGTTACCTTTAACCTTTAACTCCAGGTTTGGGGTTTTTCAGAACAGAGAGATGTTTCACGTGCCACGGTCACCCCTCGTGTGCCGTTACTTCTGACTGTCACATCTCCAGTGCGGCTTTACAAGCGTCTCCTGCACCTCCTCTGCACAACCTCCCCCCCCCATGTAACATCGAGGACGAGGGCTCAGAGGAGAGCAATGCAGCTTTCTTCAGGCTTGACGAGCACCATCTTAGGAAAACAAAAAAAGCTAAAATAGAGAGTTCTGTGAGCTTACAAGCTCTTCTAAGCTGCAGAGATGAAGTTAAATGGCGGCTAAGTTTAGCCCTTGACGGGGTTGAGCTGCCTGTCCCTCCAGAGAGAACCAAAAGCAGGGAAATTCCCCTGACCACATGTGACCTTTTTTCTGCTCTCTTCAGCGGAATTTGCATATTTAAAAAAAAAAAAAAATTTCCTCGCTTTGGTTTTTTTATACCAGCTTTTATACTCTTTACCTCTGGAATGAGTTCAGTTAAAGCCGTCATTAAAACCTGTTCATCGTGAAATCATTGGGCCTGGGAAGAGCTTGCACATTGAATTATAGCGGATCGGCAGTCTGCTCGATGTGTCCTTCCCCTCTCTTAACAGCGATGAACGAGCTTTCCCGTGAGGTAAGCACCAGTTAAAGGAAATTAAAAAAGGAAACGGTGCTCTTTTAAAGCCGCCCTTATAGCTGTGAGGTTTTTTTCCCCCCGACAGAGTTCACCGTTTCCATTTTTGGTTTAAATCTTTTGGTCAAGGCCAATAGGTCCAATAACATTCCAATGACATTTGTCCTTTCAAAATAAGTGCGAGCTTTTTATTACATTACATTACATTTATCAGTGCATAAGCTGTTCTCTGCATTTGTTTGCGGACGCGCGGTGCGTTTAATTTTCTGCCACACTGGCCCTTCACTGGCCCTTCACTGGCCCTTCACTGGCCTGTCGGAAACCCTTTTCCTCCCCCAGCCTTCTGTTCCAGAGAGTCATTCTCTTCCTTTCACTATTTTGTTTAAATATAAACTTCAAACTCCCACTTGATGACAAAGGCTATGGCTTGAATTTTTACTTAAAGCACAACTGAACTTTGGTAGAACTTTGGGTTGTGTAGTTACCTGGCCATGATATGAGTCCAAATGGTGGTGAGATATCTTCGATAGTTGCTCTGTGCTCCCCTGGGGTGATAATCCAGAATAGGATATTTGTCGCTCTCCATTCACTTCTATAGGGCAGCTAAAATTGTCTGAAAATAGCACGTATACGAACGTGAACGAAGCGGATTCTGTCCATATAAACAATAACCAGACCGGGACCGAATCACTACAGCCTTACATACTATTACGGGGGTAAATAAAACAATATAATTTTTTTTCATGGGGTGAACTATCCGTTTAAGGACAAATGTTGATTGAATTCAGGCCTATGTGTAATGACAAGGGCTGTGATTCAATCAACATTTGTCCTTAAGTTTGCCAAACAAATCATTTCTTTCTCTGCACAAGGACAGTATGTCCAGCTCAGTGATCACTAATTTATCAACTTCATTTTGGTGAGCAACTCTAACACTTGCATTTCCTTGGAAGTCAAAGTTAAGGACATATGTTGATTGAACACAGGCCAAAGCCAGCTAATGCTGGCAAACATTATTTTCTTTCTGTTTTCTATTTTCTCATTTTATTTGTATAAAACTCCTTTTTCTTGTCTTTTTCAGAGTGGCCTGGGGTGCTTTTTTAAATGTGGGAATGTTGACATTTTCTGTGCTGTTTGAGTTTTGGAAGGTCCTGCACCCCCTCCTTGCTCCGATGGGGGAGGTTCGGCACAGTGGTGTAGTTGTTAGCACTGTCGCTTCGCAACAGTAAGAGGTAGAGGTAAGAGGTTCTGGGTTTGAATCCCGGTCCTGGTCCTCTCTGTGTGAAATTTGCATGTTCTCCCCGTGATCGCGTGGGTTTCCTCCCTCACACGCCAAAGACACGTATGTCAGGTTAGGTAAACTCCTGCCATTGTCCTTGACCAATGCACGGGCGTCAGAACTGGAGTTGGTCCCCAGGCACTGCACTGTGGCTGCTCACTGCTCCTAATCGGTTAGGATGGGTCAAATGCAGAGGACAAATTACCCCACAACGTCAATAAAGTATAATTTAACTTTCTCTCTCTCTCTCTTTAACTTTCTCCTTCAGAGCACTAACCTCTTGACAGTAAATAAAAGGAATGGACCTTAATTGATTAAATTTCTTTGCACGTCGTTCAACAACGTCTTGACCTTACCGGCTCCCAGAATCAGTTTCAACGGCGTGAGATTAAAGGGAAATGGATTTGACACAAGCACCTTTCCCGCTGCCTCCGGAACCTTCTCTGAAACCATCCCTCAGCCGAGCGGGCGGAGAGAGGGATATGGCGACTCGCGTTCGGCAAATTACGGTTCGAAGAATCCATTCAGCTGCCTAAACAGCGTCCGTCGTACCGCGACTCGTTTATTTTAACCAGATAAAGACGATATTATACACGCATCATTTATTTTATTTATCTCTTATTTATCCAGGCCAGTACCGCTGAGATGAACAGGACTACTATTTGATTAAATCTAAGCTACAGATGTAAATTAAACGGTCAGCTTCAGTAATACTGTCAGGTGTGTTTCTATGGCCTAGCCCTGACCTGGAGGTGGTCTTTTCCCTGGCTGGGGTTCTGTGGGGTTCTGGGGGTTCTGTGGGGTTCTGGGGGTTCTGTGGGGTTCTGGGGGTTCTGTGGGGTTCTGGGGGTTCTGTGGGGTTTTGGGGTTTTTGGGGAAATTAGCTGCTTCATCCGAGTCTTTCCTTCCTGGACATTAAAACAGCACATGGGAGAATTTAACATGTACGGTGTGCTGTTACATCAGCCGGTCACACCATTAAAAACACCGCACAGATTCCATGTGTTCCATCCACTATGCTCAGAGGACCGGCTTTATGCTGTCAGGAAAAAAAAAAGATAATTAATGTTTTACTACCTCATCGGGCATAAATCGGGCATAAAACGCTTACGACGTGCTGGTATTAAACAGGTAATAACATTTCCACTTTGATCGCTTTTTGTACCACGGCAGGAAGGAAACTTTTTTTTAAATAATTTTTTTTTTTTTTAAAGTTCAGTAATTGTTTTTTAACTACTTATCAAAGGGAGCCCATGTGCAGCTATTATACAGTATATTTATTATAATCTGTTGTTTTTTTCTGCAGTGTAAAACCTCATCCGAAGGCTTTCTTTCCCCCCCAGAGTAAAGCAGAAAGATAATGTAACTGCACCGAGATGGCGTTTGCAGACGGGCCTGCTTCCTGTCCACTCACAGCAGCATAAATGTCAAATGTGTTTCCTGTCACAAAGCCCAGCTCTGCTTCGCATTCAGACTCTCTTCCTCCAGGCGCCATCTCCAAATGTCAGCGAGTCTCTCTGTAAAATACAGCGAGCCTGTTTGCCAGGTTTAACGTCCGCAGCCCTTAAACAATTTTCTCAGAGTGAGGATACAAAACCACAACCCTTCAAAGCATAAAAAAAAATAAAAAAAACTTATTTCACAAAAGTGGTTGGAAGACAGGGCCAATGTCCATCATTGGCAGGATTGAGTGGACTTACCTTACAAAAAAATGACTAATGTATTTTGGATTAATGTAGGTAATTAAGAAGAATATTTGAATTCTGGTGTCTAATCCATTCATTTTATGATTTTGAAAAAAAATATATATATATATATTGGAAAGATGAGGCCTGTTTTTTATACCAGCCTTTCTGGTGCTCCCTAGCAGGCGTTACATGTTTAAGTTGATTCTGTGTGAAGGCCACGCAGTCCGAGACAGCCTTGTGTGATCAGTGAATAATTGTGGCCCGTTGGAAATGCAGGAATGGCAGTAATACTTCAGATATCCCTCTGCCAGCCCATAGTGAGTGAGAGCAGAGGGGGAAAAGATTTAACATAGTACAGTAATGTTTGTTTTTAAGATATTACATTTGTTTTAATATTTTAATATTTAATGAATGAATGTTCCCTGTGTTTTCCTGTCTGTTTATTATAGTTTATAATAGTATTTAGAATAGAAGTGTAGTATAGCTGATTTGCCCACAGCTTACTGTGAACTACAGTCAACGTTCATTACTAGGGATAGCTGCTACATTATGGGAAGGATGTGCTTTGTCTGTTCTGTAGTGATCTTGATGATGTCTCTGTATGTACTTATTGTACGTCGCTTTGGATAAAAGCGTCTGCTAAATGAATATAATGTAATATAATGTAATATGTTAACATAATGACAGTTTGGCCAAGGCCCATCTTTGCTCTGGTGACCTTTTTTTTTTTTTTTTCCCCAGTGGTGATATGTTCAGAGAGCAGTGCATTATGGGACAGATCCTGTGCATTTGCTAAATTGAATAACTTTTTTTGGGCGTTTTTAGAGTATGCATAACGCAGTAGACAGCTGTAATATTTTTGTGAGTGTGCAAGTTCTGCAGAGATTACGGTAATGTACACGGGTACTACTCGTGTTTTTCTGTACAATAAAAAAGTTGCGGGCAGCCCCCCCCCCCCCCCCCCTCCACAGCGTGCAGCTCCTGGTTAACAGCGTGCAGCTCCTGGTTAACAGCGTGCAGCTCCTGGTTAACAGCGTGCAGCTCCTGGGTAACAGCGTGCAGCTCCTGGTTAACAGCGTGCAGTTCCTGGGTAACAGCGTGCAGCTCCTGGTTAACAGCGTGCAGCTCCTGGTTAACAGCGTGCAGCTCCTGGTTAACAGCATGCAGCTCCTGGTTAACAGCGTGCAGCTCCTGGTTAACAGCGTGCAGCTCCTAGTTAACAGCGTGCAGCTCCTAGTTAACAGCGTTAGTAATAGGGAACCCTTTCAGTTCCCCTCATGAAATCTCCCTGCGATTCACGCAGCGGTGAGAACCGGTTTTGTGTACTCAGTCAGTATTGGTTCAGTACGAGCCTCTAACCTGTATATCCTGTCTCTATCTGACACTGATACGGCCCTATCAAGCCAAGCTGGTGGACGTTGTTAAGAGATGGGTGTACGTACATGTAGCTCCGATCAGCCAGGGGGCCTGTCACTGGATCCCGTTCGTTTGTTGAGTTGAGTTTGTTGAGTTGAGTTTGTTGAGTTGAGTTTGTTGAGGTCTCGGTGCCTGTAGTGTCTGTGAGGAAGTGCTTTGGTTTTTTTAGGCAAAAGGACACAAAGGTCGGGGTTCATTGGGTTCATTGGGTTCATGTGTGCGTGGGGAGGGGGGTTTTGTGTGTGTATGTGTATGGGTTTGTACATGTCTATGTACATTTGCGTGTACTTGTATATGTGCGCGCTTGCCTATACACGTCTGTTTACATGTCTGTGTCTGTGCGTGTTTTGTTCGTGTGTGTTTCTGTGTGCATGCATGTGTACGTGTTTGTACGCGTTTATGTACATTTGCGTGTATTGTGTATATACATTTGTGTATATGTGCGTGTTTGCCTATATGCGTCTGTTTATTTGTCCGTTTTTGCGCATATTTGTGTGTGTGTGTGCGTGTGTGTGTGTGTGTGTGCGTGTGTGTGTGTGTGACTGTGTGTGTGTGTTTATGCATACAGTTCATATCTGTGTATTAAATGTATTTTTGCCTCAGAAGGAAAGTGGAAGTGCTTTGCGGCCCCACGGGAGAGAGTTAGTCATTGGTCTATGAGCAGCGACATGTGCAGATATTTAATGAGTGCAGGTCTCTCTCTATAGGCTCTAATTGGCACATCTGTGGGTAGCTGCATTCCCAATAGAGGCTGTGGTTTTTGGGTGAAATTGGGGCGCGCTGTACCCCTTGTAACGGCTGAGGTTACTGCCTCTGTCCCTAATTTAACAAGTTGTGTTTTTCTTTCATTAAGGAAAGTACAAAGCATATAACCAGGGAAAATATTTTCGGTTGTTATTTAAACTAAACAAAATAGGGTGAATTAGAAAAACATAACTAGGCTGTGTCACAATGCTGTGTGTGTGTGTGTATGCTTATATGCTTGTATGTGCGTTTGTGTATGTGTGTGTGTGATTGTGTGTGTGTCCGTGTGTGTGTAATTGTGTATGTGTGTGCGTGTGTGTGAGCTTGCGTGTGTCTGTGTGTGTGTTTATGTGCATGTGTGTATGTGTGTGTCTATGATCTACAGTTGTGTGTCAGTTCCAGCTGTCTGACAGTTTGTATATTATATTGGATTTGGGTTCAGTGTGAATCAATCAGTAATGGTTAAGCCCTAGAGCTCTGCAGTAACAATAGAGTCAGAACCAGGAGCGTAATCTCTCTTGTCTCCATCTGTGTCTATGTAACATTTAAATTACCAGGACACTGTATTTGACCTTTGTACAGGAGATCATTAATCCTATTTTAGAATTTAAAAAATATTTCTGAAACTCAAAGCTTAAAGTTATGACATAAACAGAGGTCCCCCCAACCTGAGCGTTCAGACTGTTGGGAGGGAGATGGTGCTGTGGCATCTCCAATCCCACCCGAATCCGGAATGTCCAATTTGTGATCTATGTTCAAGCGTGCTCATATACGCCCCCTGCTGCCGGCTTCGGAGAGTGAGGACAATCCACGGTTCCCTTCCGCAGCATGTAGTGCTTTGTTTACACACCCCAGCCACACACACACACACACAGCGGGGGTGGAGGAGACCCAATCATACGTGAGTGTAGAGACCAAGCCACCGGTGTCTGGAGCGCCAACAGCATTCACTCAAGCAATGAGCACTGCCTCTGACTGAATCCCTCCCTTATATCCCTTGGGCGACGCGAAGCCAAATGTGCACCGTTCAGCCACAGTCGGCACTGGCACGGGCCGGATTCGATTTGAGACCGTGGTGCTCAAGCGGCGCTTTTACCGAGTGAGCTACCCAGCAGCCCCCCAGTGCTGTGGCATCTAATTAAGGGCCTGGGTCTCTGGACGCCTGTCCAATCAGCTCCATGCAAATATATTTGTTTGGTTTGGCGCATTACATCAAACGTTTCGTCACAGTGCGCTCTACAGCGATGGTGCCAAGGAAAATCTTTCTCGGCATGATTAGTAGGAAGCAACCTTTGGAGAAAGCAGACTCGGGAAAATCTCCTCTCGGTGTGATAACTAGGAAGAATCCTTGGGAGGAAGCAGACTCATATGGTCCGGCTCAGGGTGTGGGTTTATAGTGACCAACAGGTTCAGTCAGGCCACTTCTCAGCCTTTTGGCTCAGATCTAGTGCAATGTCCATGTTCTGACTATAGAGATCCTATAGTCGGCCGGCCTTATGAAATGGACGGTATTGAATTGGAATTGGATTTGGATTTGGATGATGACTTTGGATTTGGTAATGGAATTTGGGTAGATTTAACAAAAAAAGTGAGCTTGTGCTCCAAAAATAAAAAACTACTTTTATATATCTGTGTGTGTTATCCACCTGGGTCTGGTGCTGTGGATTATGGGGGGGGCTGGCACTTTGATGTGCGCTATAGATTGGCCTGGGGGTGTCGTCTAACAACCTGCCTGAACCCCCCCCCCCCCCCCATTAAACTTTACTGGCCCCTGGTACTAAGAGAACCGTCCCCCCTTCCTGCTGTCTAAAGCTGGGTATGATTCAAGCCTCTAGGCCTGGTTCCCAGGTCCCATTAGATTCCAGAAATGCACCACAGACTAACTGCGAGGTCGGGGTCATATCATTTAAATTAGGGGTGTAATGGTTCTGAAACCGAGACCGAAACCATGATACAAACGTCCACGGTCTTGTGTCGCGGTTCTGGAAGACGGAACCGCGACACACCCCCTCCCCCAACCCCAACCCCAACCCCAACCCGCTGCCACCACTGCAGGTGCAGCCTGTTGAGCTCTCATTATGTTACTAATGCAACAAAACTAATTTTTCATTTCACAATTAACACTATAACACATGTAAATCACAAAATTATTATTATATTTAAAGTTAAGGCAAGCTGCAGGGTTTTTCCTGGCAGAGAAATGGGTTTTGGTGGTACCAATGTGAGCGCACGCAGTGCGTGAGCAGCAACATTTTTTTGCATTCATTTTACCGTAAATACAGTTTTTGGAGTACAAAGAGCCCATGTACGCTTTGGTTGTAAAGTATACCAGTAGGGTTGTGTTTAAGAGTTAGGTTTTAGAAATCAAAGGTCCTTGAAGCTTTTTGAATATTTGAATATTACGCCATTTAGGCTATTTTGATAGCGCTCAAATAGAAAAATAAATAAACAACACTAAACTAAGTGTAGCTACACGTTTTTTGTTTTTTTTAACGTACAAAAACACAATTTCTGTTTTTACATAACAACAGCAACGTAGACTATTTCAGCCCTAAATGCGATAGGTCACTGTGGAAATGTCGACTGTACGGGACTTTGGCGAAACGTAACAAGATAAACTCTTCAGGGTTAATCATAACACAGTGGTAGCTGCATATAGCCTACAGGTAAGATATTTGGTTTCATTAACATATTTATAGCTACGAGAGATTTTGGATGAAAAAAATGAGGTGTCTTCTAAACCGAAAGTGCATTAGGTAGCCTACTGTATAGTAGCCTACAGTAAGCAATGGAAAGCGCAGAATGCGTAGGCCTATTTGTACAACGTTTTAAAAATATATTATTGTTTCTAGCTATATCTGAACATGATTTTCTTGTAAACGGTGCATTTTACAGTCTGTGGCTGTGGCAAGACGAGGGTCGTAAGTGGTTTGGGCTATTAACAGCACCCTCTTATTTTATTGCACTGTAGTATCAATCCTGGGGTTTTCTTAAAGCTGTAGCCTAGTTTATAATTTAAGACAAACATGAATAGGATACTGTAATTGGGACCGATAAGTCTAACACTATAGCTATGAGGCGCCAACGTGGATCGGGTTAAAGCTTTTACCTTTTCAGAAGTTAGGGCTTCAGAGGTAGCCTAATTCAAAATTGGAGCGTGTTCCATCCAACTCGCTGCCCACGCTATGTCTTTCTAATGAGTCGCACTCTGCCACAGAATAGCTGAGCCGCATTTCTTTAGGCTACAGTCTATGGTTCTATGCTTCTTCTACTCGTCTCCTAGTACTGACATATTGAAGGCGACTAGTACAATATATATCGCCATCCGCTGGCCGAAAGACCATATTGCACCCAAAAAATTAAGTTAAATTAATTCGGATATGCTTTTATTTGCCGTTTTGTGAATTATTGTCATTTGGGCGGTCGCGATTTCCCTTTGGAGGTCCGTGAAATCATTTTGGTGGCCGCCAAATAATTTAATATGTAGGAAAAACCTTAAGCTGTATATTTTGTAAATATTAAACATTACACAAACAAAACAAAAAAAAAAACTGAGGTATGAACCGAACCGTGGCTCAAAAATCGAGGTCTGAGCCGAACTGTGGATTTGGAGAATCGTTACACCCCTAATTAAAATGCCATATGGTTATGTGTCATACAGTAGCCAGCAGCCATTTTGACTCCGTTCTAAACTAAAGCTGTGTCGTATAATGGTTAGGGGAACTGGGATTGTAACTCAGAGGTTGCAGGTTCAATGCCCAGCTGGGTGGCTGTCGCTGTGCCCTTGAGCAAAGGCACTGATCCTGCGTTACTTCAGTAAAAATATCCAGCCGGATAAATAGATTGAATTTATACACTGGATTAGAGCATCTGCTACAGCTTTAATGTAATGCATTTCAACATGTGATGGATGCATTTCGATTGTTGAATTAGATAGCTGCACTTGCAGTTCAGAGTGTGGGGAATGAATGGTGCGGCTTCAGCGGAAAAACTACACACACGGGGTTTTACAGTTGTAAGTACAAGGTAATAACGCGTACGTAAACGGTAGTTACACTATACCGACAACTGTAATTACAGTGTAATAACACATGCGTTGGGGCTACTTAATGTACTTAAGTGCACCCATAATTTCTTTACCCAGTAGATCTGTGGTCTCTGTTCGGTGTTTAAAATGTGGCACGCCTGCTCCCAGCAGAAGGAGGTCCTATCCCATCACCAGGGACCAGTTATATCTGAGCGTCCGGGGACCAGTTATATCTGCGCGTCCGGGGACCAGTTATATCTCACCACACGGTGCTGTCGGGGTCGAAGTCGCTGCCGACTCGGTCAGGATTTAACATGGTGGTTCAGAGGAATGCGTTAGCACGTTAGCACGTTAGCATGTGAACGTCCAGTGCGGAATGTGACGTCACCCCTGCCGAAGCAATAAAAGTGTGTGATTGGTTCCTTTGACTGGGCATCTTGGTCTTTAGCTCAGCTGGCCAATCACAGGCAAGACCCCCGGGGTGCCAAGAGCGTGATTTAGACTAATTTAATAACGTCGTATTTCTGTTTAAGATGCTGTTGCTGTGGTGCAATCTCTGCTATTTTCAGAAACTTTGTGAAATGTGTTCTGTGAGAGAAATTTTTCAGGATTTCAGCACCATTGCCTTTTTAAGAGGGCAGGAAATTATTTTCCAATTTTTCCCCACTTGACTCAAATGGGTTTTTTTTTTAGTCATGAGTTTTATTTACTTGTTGCGCTTTATGAGATTATTTAGCAGCTCTTGACTTGTGACAAATGAGTGGCAGTTAGGAAATTTGTTTACTTGGTTCTAAAGAAAAGCCTGCAAGTCTGTCTCATTTGAAAGCCTTTTTCTTCTCTTCTGGGTGGCTGTTGTGTTCTTTTAAACATTGCTGTCAGCAAGTTAGCATGGGGGCCCATTGATTGGTTAAAAGCAAAGCACTGAAAAGGATAAAAGCCTCATAAATAATTATAGATATTCTCATGTAAATGTAATTTGTCAGCGATCAATGCCCTGCTCTGTCTCTTTGCCTTCCACAGCAGTTCTTTGTGACTGTTATTATGATCCCTAATCTACAGTATGCATTATTTTCTTCCTGCTATATATTGAGCCTGTGCACTATATGGCAGTGAGGTGTCCCCTTGTGTTCCTGCTATATAATGAGCCTGTGCACTATATGGCAGTGAGGTGTCCCCTTGTGTTCCTGCTATATAATGAGCCTGTGCACTGTATAGCAGTGAGGTGTCCCCTTGTGTTCCTGCTATATAATGAGCCTGTGCACTATATGGCAGTGAGGTGTCCCCTTGTGTTCCTGCTATATAATGAGCCTGTGCACTATATGGCAGTAAGCTGTCCCCTTGTGTTCCTGCTATATAATGAGCCTGTGCACTATATGGCAGTGAGGTGTCCCCTTGTGTTCCTGCTATATAATGAGCCTGTGCACTGTATAGCAGTGAGGTGTCCCCTTGTGTTCCTGCTATATAATGAGCCTGTGCACTATATGGCAGTGAGGTGTCCCCTTGTGTTCCTGCTATATAATGAGCCTGTGCACTATATGGCAGTGAGGTGTCTCCTTGTGTTCCTGCTATATAATGAGCCTGTGCACTATATGGCAGTGAGGTGTCCCCTTGTGTTCCTGCTATATAATGAGCCTGTGCACTATATGGCAGTGAGGTGTCCCCTTGTGTTCCTGCTATATAATGAGCCTGTGCACTATATGGCAGTGAGGTGTCCCCTTGTGTTCCTGCTATATAATGAGCCTGTGCACTATATGGCAGTGAGGTGTCCCCTTGTGTTCCTGCTATATAATGAGCCTGTGCACTGTATAGCAGTGAGGTGTCCCCTTGTGTTCCTGCTATATAATGAGCCTGTGCACTATATGGCAGTGAGGTGTCCCCTTGTGTTCCTGCTATATAATGAGCCTGTGCACTATATGGCAGTGAGGTGTCCCCTTGTGTTCCTGCTATATAATGAGCCTGCGCACTATATGGCAGTGAGGTGTCCCCTTGTGTTCCTGCTATATAATGAGCCTGTGCACTATATGGCAGTGAGGTGTCCCCTTGTGTTCCTGCTATATAATGAGCATGTGCACTATATGGCAGTAAGGTGTCCCCTTGTGTTCCTGCTATATAATGAGCCTGTGCACTATATGGCAGTAAGGTGTCCCCTTGTGTTCCTGCTATATAATGAGCCTGTGCACTATATGGCAGTGAGGTGTCCCCTTGTGTTCCTGCTATATAATGAGGCTGTGCACTATATAGCTGTGAGGTGTCCCCTTGTGTTCCTGCTACATAATGAGCCTGTGCACTATATGGCAGTGAGGTGTCCCCTTGTGTTCCTGCTATATAATGATACTGGACAGTTTGCAATATATGTTGCGATGAGCTCTCACGAAGAATGAAGAAAAATCACACGCACGCACGCACGCACGCACACGCACACACACCAACTGAGATCCAGAAGCGCTTGGTACATCCTTATTAAACACTAGTGTCTGTGTTTTGCTGAGTGAGAGGTGCCTGGAGGCGTCCCCCGCTAGTTTACCGCCAAACCCTGCGATGCTGACTCGCTTTCCCCCCGCTGTTCCCCCCGTTTGTCCTCCAGGTGGCGAGCTGCGAGGCCTCAAAGGAGGGTCACGCCGGCCCCGACGGCCAGTCCTCGGACCAGGTTCCCAACGGCGAGCTGGGGGGTCACGCAGCGGGTTCCGCCGCCACCTCCTCCAAGCAGGTCAGGAACGTTCCGGAGAACGGCGTTCCCCGGGATCAGGGCTCCGGCAGGCTCCTGGAGAACGGGCTCCTCACCCCGCCAGACGACCCCGACCAGGAAGAGAAGGACGGCGAGCCGGCCCCGCCCACGCCGCGCAAGAAACGGGGCCGGCGGAAACTGGAGCATCCCGAGAAACGTGAGTGACGTTCCTCTTTAACTCCGCCCCCTTCGCCTGGTTTCCTGTCCCGCAATTTCCTTGGGTGGGGGAGGGTGGGGTGCATTTTGTGCCTGTGAATGTTGAATTTTAACAGCCTTTGGGCAGAGGGTCTTGTCCAGAGAAACCGAGTGACAGTGTCCGTTCAGCCATTTTGTGCCCACAAACATGGGATTTGTAGTTTTTTTCGCAGGCTGCAGGTGTAGTTTTCTGTCCCAATGACTGGCTATGTTTGGAGGCTTTGCAGAAGCACATTTTTTTTTGGTGCTTTTGAATGCTCTGCAGAAATGGTAATTAGGGTTTAGCATTTAACTTTACATAAGTGCATTAATCTCGAATCGATGAGACTTTAACTTACATAAACATTCTGGGTCGGGGGGGGCGCCACTGTTCAGCTGTTCCACTGTTTTTATTCGCCCTTTTCTGCAGCCAGGGTGTCAGTGTAGTGGTTAACAAGCTACACTCAAAACCACAAGCTACACAAAACCACAGAAAAAAAATTTAAATCAAAGAAAGGTGCTTAAATGCAGATGAATAACCTGAAAAACTAAATACAATAAAAAAACTGAATACAATGCAATTCACTGCAATATAAGATCAAAGCATACACGGCAGTTACCTGGCCAATAAGCTACAGTTCTGGAATCAGCACTCGTAAGATCAAAGCACACATGGCGGTTACCTGGCCAGGGCATGAAATTACCTTCTTCACCCACTAAAAATCACCAGCCATTTTCAACAGTTTACCCGCCACATTAGCTTTTGCAATATAACACAAGCTGGTTGGTTACCTGTCAAAGTGGCTGCTAGAGTAGAAATCTTACCAGCCACGATCAAAATTTTACCAGCATTTGGCTGGTGGTGGGTGTTAATTCCACACCCTTGACGTAGCTGATACCTGCGTTCAGGTGAGCGTGCGGCATTCAAACCACACTACGCTTCGCCTGCAGAGCGCTGAGCACGCACCGCTATGAGCGCACCTGAACGCTGGCGCGTTCGGCCACCGTGTCCGTGCGTACCTTCCATTTGAGGACGCTCCTTCTTGATGTCGGAGCGGCGGTGCTTTTCGTGGGCGAGAGGCAGGAAGCTGAGGCTGGAAGGAAATGAGTCGCGCCGGGTCAAAGGGCAGCGCGATACGCAAAGCGTTCTGTGTGCGCCTTGCCCTCCGCCACTGCGTATTCTGTGCGTATTCTGCGCGTATGAAAGGTGCCATATTAATAGCGCTGCGATGCGCGACTGTAGCGGAAGGAGTTGTAACCTTGAAGTTCAGGGATAAAAGCTTCTGAAAGATGGGTTTTTATTGTCCGCTGTCCTCCGGTGAAAAAGCTCTTCTTTTTTTTTTTTTGGTTTCTTGAAGGAAAAAAGAAAACGGTTTTTCTGTCTGTGTGAAAATAATTACTGTGTCTCTTTGTTGGGGGACAGATTGATGGAGTTTGTAGAGGCATT
Organism: Synaphobranchus kaupii; assembly: GCA_029718625.1. NCBI lineage: Eukaryota > Metazoa > Chordata > Actinopteri > Anguilliformes > Synaphobranchidae > Synaphobranchus > Synaphobranchus kaupii. The sequence goes on along the minus strand of CM056392.1, from coordinate 28,388,504 downwards.
GTAGAGCCCTTATTTCACCGTTTGACCCGGGAGCCTGCTCAGGCCTATTATTCCTGCCTTTTAAAGGTGCGCTTTCTCACACAGCTGCCTCTACACTGTTCGGCTGTGGTGGAGTGAGTGTGTGTGTGGGCGTACAGACGTGTGTGTGTGTGTGTGTGTGTGTGTGTATACGTGCACCTGTGTGTCTCCCAGTCTTACTGTGCCACCTGACTTCTGTTGTTTAAGCTGAAAGCGCCGGTGGCTCTGTAGTGGTTGTCCTTGCCTCCGTCATGAGTCCCCACAACAGAGCCCCGCCTCCATCATGAGTCACCAGAACAGAGCCCCGCCTCCATCATGAGTCACCAGAACAGAGCCCCGCCTCTGTCATGAGTCACCACAACAGAGCCCCGCCTCTGTCATGAGTCACCGGAACAGAGCCCCACCTCCGGCATGAGTCACCACAACAGAGCCCCGCCTCCATCATGAGTCACCAGAACAGAGCCCCGCCTCTGTCATGAGTCACCACAACAGAGCCCCGCCTCTGTCATGAGTCACCGGAACAGAGCCCCGCCTCCGTCATGAGTCACCAGAACAGAGCCCCGCCTCTGTCATGAGTCACCACAACAGAGCCCCGCCTCCGGCATGAGTCACCAGAACAGAGCCCCGCCTCCGTCATGAGTCACCAGAACAGAGCCCCGCCTCTGTCATGAGTCACCAGAACAGAGCCCCGCCTCCATCATGAGTCACCAGAACAGAGCCCCGCCTCTGTCATGAGTCACCACAACAGAGCCCCGCCTCTGTCATGAGTCACCGGAACAGAGCCCCGCCTCCGGCATGAGTCACCAGAACAGAGCCCCGCCCACTCCTCTGATTCATAGAGAAATCGCTGGGCTTCCGGTGTGATGCAGGGGGTCAGATAAAACCGGCTGCTCAGCTGGAGGGGCGAAAGTCTGGCGCCGTCTCTGTCAAGTGGAAGTTCAGTTTGTGAAAATAACATTAAAAAAGTCCTGCAGCCAGCAGGGCCCGAGGGAGTCTGTCTGTCTGTCTTTCTGGAGTCGAGACATTTTCTCCAGCTTTAACGGCCCTTTTATAAGCCTTGACACTTTCATAGCTCTGTGTGTTAATGTGGAAGGATGATGTCCCCAGATCTGACCCCAAAAATAGAAATAACGTGTAACGTCAGAGTATTTGTGTTTGCTTTGGGGATTTTGGACCTGACACCATGCTGCACTGTAAAATATGACAGCGCTGGTGTCAGTTTTATTCCAAATAGGACAGCGTCGCTGCCCCCCACACCCCAAACATGGCTCCCGCCTGACATGTAGGTGCCAATTTTTCTAAAGATACCTACTTTTAAGGCCCGTCTTTATTTTTTGTTGTAGCAACTAGGCAGACTGGTCAATGAGATTACACTGTGAGACCCAGCTTCAGTTTAAAAAAATTTATGAAAACCTAAATCTTGCGTGGTTTTGTTTATTCGGTTTGTAAGAGACGTGTCCACACTAGTGTGGAGAGTGCGTGCGGTAAGTGCGTGCGGTAAGTGCATGCGGTAAGTGCGTGCGGTAAGTGCGTCCAGTCACTATGGGACTCGCATCTTTCGGACTGTGTAAATCCTGTGAAATCCGGTTATTTTTGCACACGAGGATGACTGGATCAGTTGTGAAATGGGCAGCTAATGCCAGAGAATTGCCGCCGTTTGCAAGTGGCGACACGTTGTAGCTCTACGCTGGAGGGCCGTCGACCTCCGACTGCTCTGACGACCGTGACTGCAATCATTTTAACGTCTTTCTCAGAGCGGGGCCACATTGGGGAATGTAAACCAAGTCTTTAATTACCCCAGCATTCCTTAATTATCACGCAGAACATGCTCCGTGGTGTTGGAACTTGCTCCAGGAACAAGCTGATCTTCAACCGTGTGAGTTTAATACAAATTGTTAATATAAAAATCTGAGATACGGTTTTGCCTTGACAGAGAAGGTGCTGGTGGCCTGTAGAATCATTTCTCTTTAATCCGTATTGTTTTGGTGTTGCGCTGCACTGTGTTTTATTTTACGCTGAGCAATTGTCTGTGCTGCTAACTCCGAGAGATTTCTACCTCCATAGGAGGGAGAAAGAGATGTCCCTATTTGTACCTGCATGGGACTCACTTTGATTAAAAACAAGATTAATAAGATAAAAAAACATAAAGATATGCCGCTTTGTAAAAGCACTGAATTGTGTCGAATGCTTGAATAGGTTTTGCCTTTTTAAAGCCCTGCATTGTGAGTGCAGTGCTGGCATATGTTAGCAGCGGTAGTTAGCGACCTACGTTTTGGCAGCAGGCGCATCGCTGGCTCGGCACGGCACGGCGTTGCGACTTCTTCCGAAATGGCGCCGTTTTCCACGGAGCGGCGTGCGGCCGCCTTTGCTGTTGCCGTGGCGTCCCGCGGAAACGCGACACCGGCACAGGCTCCCGGCGCTTTTAGCGGCTCACGGCGCGTAACGTCGGGGTGGGGGGGGGTGAGGGGGGGGAGGATTGTGCTTAGTTTTCCCCCGTCCCTCTTCCGCACTGCGTCTGGAGCTTCCGGAATAGTCTTTCACTTGTTACTGTGCGTGCCGTTGTCACGACGCCAACCCCCACCCCCAATCCCAACCCATCACCCCCCCCCCCCCAAACTCAACACACATACAGAGAGAAACACAAACACGCATGCACAGGCTCACGCATGCCTGTTGCCACGGTTGCGTTCTAATGGAACCTTTGGAGTGTCCGAGGATAGAGATGTGTGTGTGTGTGTGTGTGTGTGTGTGTGCCTGTCTGTGTATGCATGTGTTCTGCTGTGCGCCGGTACACACTGACTCTACCTTGCGGCCTTGCAGCCTTATTGTACGATCTCTTTGTGTTTGGACACACGGCTGAAATGCATTTTGTGTGATAAACTGGTTTCATCTTTCTAGGATATTCCTATAGGATTTCTGAACACTGTTTCACCCCCCACAGAATTTTACTTGCCATTTTAGACCAGCCAGACGACTTTCACCTTTTTGGTCCAGCGAGCTGATGTCTGGTGCCATTTATAATTTGTATGGATATGTAATTTATAATTCTATTGGCAAGCACTGTTAATCAATTTCAATATTGTCACTTTATGTCATAAGCTTGCCTTATTCATTAACCACATTTAATAGTTAGCAAAAAATAAAAATCAAAGCTTATCATCTATCTTAGACATAAACACAGACTTATCGCCTTTTTAAAGCCAGTTTGGCAAGCTCATTTTTGCTGATTTGCCGACGTGACTTTGTTTGCAAAGGAAAAACTGACCCTGGGACTTAGTCTAAGCCAAAGTTACAAACAATGACTGAATCCGGGCCAAAATTGTCTCAGACTGACGTAGGTGAGAAGCGATCTTGACATTTTCGTCTGTGATGTTAGCGACGTTCTGACCGTAAAAGAAGGGTACAAGGGGATTCCAAAACAATCTGAAATGGGACAGCGCCAACTTCCTCCAAATGAACCCCTTCAGTCTTCTGTAAGAGCAGCTTGGAAGCTTGAATGGAATTTTTTTTTTAAATTAAAGTTTAACCTTTTTTGTCCTGGCAGGATAAAGTACCGTAAGCCGTGCTACAGTTTCAGAATGTATGCGGCTGTTTGTAAAATAATACTCACACTGAGTTCAGTTTAATCCTGTAAACAAGTGCAGGAGCAGCAGTTGGGCTGATAGACAGGAAGTACGCCATCTTGTGCCAGTGGCCTGTCACAATCATTTCCTTTTGCTCTTCACAAAAAAAGTCTGTTCTAGCATTTCTGATATGGATTATTTTTTCATTAGACGAGGCCACCCTGTTGTTATTTTAAAAACATGTATATTTGCCAGATGTTTTGTATTCACTGTTTGCTCATAAAAGGTTATTATTATTATTATTATTTTTTAAATTATTTGTTTCAGATTTTTCTCATTTTTCCTCCCAATTTGGTAGCCAATTGTACCCTATGCTATTCAATTCCCCCGTGTCGCAACCACTTGGGATTTCGTTACTACACAGCCCCCATCAGCAGTAGTAGGAAGGAGGGCGCCACGTCCTCTTCAGGGCGCGCCTCCTCGAAGCTCCTGACCGCGATTCCAAGTCGCCCGGGGCCGCTTGCGCACGACGATTCTCCCCCGCCGAGCCCCTCCCCCCAGGGGAGGGACTTTAAGAGAGCCCCTTTCGTGTTTGCAGCAAGTTAGAAAAAACTTTTGGCAGCTGACGGCTTGTCTCGCAGTTATTCCTTGTGTGTCACAAAGGTTATGACCTCCAGCAATTCACAACATTTTACCCCCCCCCCCCCCACACACAGGGTTCCGGCACATTCCGGATGTGTAAAAAGGAACAGCTGAATCTGACCACGTGCAAGCTTTCTATTTCTTTTATTACTGGCTGGCAAAAGACAAAAGAAATGTTTGTTAGGGCAGCGCGCTTATTAAACTTGGATCAATAAATAGAAGAATTTCATGCTTCCCTTGTACACATTAGGGACACATAATATTGAAATTTTCTAATCTTTTTTCTGCAATTCGATGAACAAGTGATAGAAAACTATTACTAATTATTATTATTATTATTAATAAAAATGATTGCTATAACTTTTGGTATTAAGCAGTTTCCTGGTTTCTGTCCCTGCTGTCTTTTCTCTGGAACATGAGAATGAAATAATTCAGCAAGTCTCAGGATCTTGGGTGCCAGTCTTAGCACAGAGATTATAGGGCCCCTCTCCCTCCTTACCCCTAAAGCACAGAGATTAGAGGGCCCCTCTCCCTCCTTACCCCTAAAGCACAGAGATTAGAGGGCCCCTCTCCCTCCTTACCCCTAAAGCACAGAGATTATAGGGCCCCTCTCCCTCCTTACCCCTAAAGCACAGAGATTATAGGGCCCCTCTCCCTCCTTACCCCTAAAGCACAGAGATTATAGGGCCCCTCTCCCTCCTTACCCCTAAAGCACAGAGATTATAGGGCCCCTCTCCCTCCTTACCCCTAAAGCACAGAGATTAGAGGGCCCCTCTCCCTCCTTACCCCTAAAGCACAGAGATTATAGGGCCCTCGCCCTCCTTACCCCCTAAAGCACAGAGATTATAGGGCCCCTCTCCCTCCTTACCCCTAAAGCACAGAGATTATAGGGCCCCTCTCCCTCCTTACCCCTAAAGCACAGAGATTAGAGGGCCCCTCTCCCTCCTTACCCCTAAAGCACAGAGATTATAGGGCCCTCGCCCTCCTTACCCCTAAAGCACAGAGATTATAGGGCCCCTCTCCCTCCTTACCCCTAAAGCACAGAGATTATAGGGCCCCCTCTCCCTCCTTACCCCTAAAGCACAGAGATTATAGGGCCCTCGCCCTCCTTACCCCTAAAGCACAGAGATTATAGGGCCCTCGCCCTCCTTAACCCTAAAGCACAGAGATTATAGGGCCCCTCTCCCTCCTTACCCCTAAAGCACAGAGATTATAGGGCCGCTCTCCCTCCTTACCCCTAAAGCACAGAGATTATAGGGCCCCTCTCCCTCCTTACCCCTAAAGCACAGAGATTATAGGGCCCCTCTCCCTCCTTACCCCTAAAGCACAGAGATTATAGGGCCCCCTCTCCCTCCTTACCCCTAAAGCACAGAGATTATAGGGCCCCTCTCCCTCCTTACCCCTAAAGCACAGAGATTATAGGGCCCTCGCCCTCCTTACCCCTAAAGCACAGAGATTATAGGGCCCCTCGCCCTCCTTACCCTAAAGCACAGAGATTATAGGGCCCGCTCTCCCTCCTTACCCCTAAAGCACAGAGATTATAGGGCCCGCTCTCCCTCCTTACCCCTAAAGCACAGAGATTATAGGGCCCCTCTCCCTCCTTACCCCTAAAGCACAGAGATTATAGGGCCCCTCTCCCTCCTTACCCCTAAGCACAGAGATTATAGGGCCCCTCTCCCTCCTTACCCCTAAAGCACAGAGATTATAGGGCCCCTCTCCCTCCTTACCCCTAAAGCACAGAGATTATAGGGCCCCTCTCCCTCCTTACCCCTAAAGCACAGAGATTATAGGGCCCCTCTCCCTCCTTACCCCTAAAGCACAGAGATTATAGGGCCCCTCTCCCTCCTTACCCCTAAAGCACAGAGATTATAGGGTCCCCTCTCCCTCTCCTCCTTACCCCTAAAGCACAGAGATTATAGGTCCCCTCTCCTCCT
>CM056392.1:28366143-28381847 GCA_029718625.1 Synaphobranchus kaupii | reverse complement strand
GATACGTTACCCTGTTAGAGTCGAGCCGTTGAGCGGGGTGTGTAGGAGGGGCGGGGGGGATGTTGAAGGCGTGGGGGATGTGACGGGGGACGGGGGGGTTTGGGATACGTTACCCTGTTAGAGTCGAGCCGTGAGCGGGGTGTGTAGGAGGGCAGGGGGGATGTTGAAGACGTGGGGGATTGTGATGGGGGGACAGGGGGGGGTTTGGGATATGTTACCCTGTTAGAGTCGAGCCGTGAGCGGGGCGTGTAGGAGGGCAGGGGGGGATGTTGAAGGCGTGGGGGATGTGATGGGGGACAGGGGGGGTTTGGGATATGTTACCCTGTTAGAGTCGAGCTGTGAGCGGGGCGTGTAGGAGGGCAGGGGGGATGTTGAAGGCGTGGGGGATGTGACGGGGGACGGGGGGGTTTGGGATACGTACCCTGTTAGAGTCGAGCCGTGAGCGGGGGTGTGTAGGAGGGCGGGGGGATGCTGAAAGCGTGGGGGGACCAGGTACTCCTCGGCGTCCATCAGGTCCTCCAGCTCCTCCTCATCCAGGAGGCTCTGGAAAAACTTGCTGTCATTGGGGCTGGGAAGCTTCATGCGGTCATCACCCTAAAACATAAGGTTAAAGGTCAGGGGTTAGAGGGACACCCTCAGGTCCTCAGGTTCAGCACACATATAAAAATAATATTATTATTATCAATTTGCATATTATATATTTGCATATTTAATTAAATACAAACTGCATTGTACATATTGTGATGTATACTGTATAGATCAGTGCTCCCTAACCCTGGTCCTGGATCTGTGGTCCTGTAGGTTATCATTTAAACCCTATTTTGGCACACCTGGTTCTACTAACTCGCAGCTCAACGAGATCTCTAGATGTTGAATGAGGTGTGCTTTGTCAGGGTTGGAGTGAAAACACTGGACGGTAGATCACCAGGAACAGGATTGGGGAGCACTTGTATAGATTTTTTGATTACATGTTGCATACACGCTGCTAGGCTAACACTCACCTGGATGACCAGGTAACGCTGGGGGTCCCGGGCCATCCTGCAGAACTCTGCCCCCAGCTCCTTAAAACTTGGGCCTGCTGTCGGCGTCGATCATCCAGCCTGCGGGGGAAAAGAGGGGCGGAGAGAGAGAGAGCCGTCACCCCAACAGGAAGCAGAGCCAGGAAGGTCGGCTACGGCACTTAGCGTTACGTTATGCTTTTATTAAAATGGTGCTCGCTGTCGGCTGTGACATTAATTATGTATCGTTACTGCCTAACCTTTTTTTTTTTTGCATGCACTTTGTTAGGCTCTGTGGATGAGAGTGTCTAAATGACTAAATGTAAAACATAATTGTGAGAGCGATGCTTTTCAGACAGGGAGGGGCCTAACAAAGGGGCCACACACACACACACACACACACACACACACACACACACACACACACACACACACACACACACACACACACACACACACACACACACACACACACACACACACACACACACACACACACACACACACACACACACAACACACACAGTAGTCTCTCCAGGTGGCCTTAGCCAACCTATAATGTCCCAGGAAATTTCTGAATTCATCCCCTCCCTCTCTCCCTCTCTCTCTCTCTCTCTCTCTCTCTCTCACACACACACACAGGCCGCTAAATATAAAACTACATTTTGTCTTGTCTCATCAATGTCATCCACACAAAGGTACAATTATTTTTCACACACAGACACACACCACTAAATATAAAACTACATTTTGTCTTGGTGTCTTATCAAATCAATGTCATTCACAGAAAGGCACAATTATTTTCAGGTGAAGCAGATTAGAGTTTGTGTCATATTCACTTATTCTGAGCTGTCTTCTTATCTGATGCTTATGCTATCCTGATACGTGACTCAGCCATTCAGCCCTTAAAGAAAGCAGGATAAATGATAAGCACCCTCCCACCACATACACGCACGCACACACACACACACACGCACGCACGCACGCACGCACGCACGCACGCACTCACGCACTCACGCACGCACTCGCACGCACGCACACACACACACACACACACGCACACACACGCACACACACACATACGCACACACACACACACACACACACACACACACACTCACCACCCTCCCCTCTGTGGCTAATCCTGTCTGTTGAATCTGCTTTAATAAGAGAGGGGTGGCCAGTCAAACAGGGTTCCCTGCTCAGCTACATGACAGAGGGTAAGCAGGCGGGTCTCTGCCTGTCAATCATTACCACCGATGACATGATTCGGGGGGGCAGTGCATGACACCAGACATACAGTATTCCTATAGACACAGGAGCAAGGCCAAAGTGTAACTCATTCTCTCTGAGGGCAGGGCCAAAACGTCACTCATTCTCCCTATGGGTGGGGGCCACAGTGTCAGTCATTCTCCCTGGGGGGCGGGGGCCACAGTGTCAGTCATTCTCCCTGGGGGGCGGGGCCATGGTGTCAATCTTGCTCTTTGGGCGTGGGGTAACCTGAGTCCTCTTTCCCTTTCAGGAAGATATTCTGATCTCCCCGAACAATGCTCTTCCCACCATTCTTGTGCATTTAACAGACATTAGTATGTTATATAGATTACATAATAATTAATATATCATACTACTGTCATATATCAAATATATAAATTAATTTATAAAGTATGACTATGTAAATAGTACTAGCAGTAAATAGGAAGTACACTCAAGTTTGTGTGTGTGTGTGTTTGTGTGCATTGCGTGTATCTCCATGTGCATGTTTGTGTGTGCTTGGACTGAGTGAGAGTAGGTGTGTATATCGTTATGCGACGGTGTACGTATAGAGACAGTAGGAGTCGTACATTTGACCATGACCATGTAGATGTTGATGGTATATCGTTATGCGACAGTCTAAGTATAGAGACAGTAGGAGTCGTACATTTGACCATGACCATGTAGACGTTGATGGTATAACATTATGCGACAGTCTAAGTATAGAGACAGTAGGAGTCGTACATTTGACCATGACCATGTAGATGTTGATGGTATATCGTTATGCGATGGTGTACGTATAGAGACAGTAGGAGTCGTACATTTGACCATGACCATGTAGATGTTGATGGTATATCGTTATGCGACAGTGTAAGTATAGAGACAGTAGGAGTCGTACATTTGACCATGACCATGTAGACGTTGATGGTATATCGTTATGCGACAGTCTAAGTATAGAGACAGTAGGAGTCGTACATTTGACCATGACCATGTAGACGTCGATGGTGCAGATGGGGGGTTGGGGCAGGCGCTCGCCCCTTCTCCAGGAGGTCAGGGATTTCGCGGGTGGGGATCCCATCGTAGGGTTTCCCTCCAAAAGTCATGAGCTCCCAGATGGTCACCCCTACGGTGGACGCGATAAACATCCAATCAGAATTCATCTTCCAAACTCATATTGTGAAGAGGCAACAAAAAAGCACTCAATACAATTCTGAGAAAAAAAAATCCAGTTGTAATACCAGCCAATATATATCCAATCATTTATCTCACCATAGCTCCACACGTCACTCTGGTGGGTAAACTTCCTGTAGTGGATACATTCCAAAGCCATCCACTTGATGGGCATCTGGAGAAAAGATAGAAAAAAGGAGAAAAAAGAAAGATAGAAAGAAAGAAATAACCAAAGGAAGAGATTTTATCAAATTTTAAATCTTACGTAAATCCCTAAGAATAATAGCTTAAAAGTTAAACCGCAAATATCTAACGAAAAATATTGGTTTATCAAAACTGGACAGGTTTGGAAAAACACTGTTCAATTCCTGCTGAAAACATCTAAGAAAGAAAACTCAACCCAAAAAGGCAGAAAAGGAAGAAAAAAGCAATAAGATATTTTTGAGCCTTAGATCCCTGTGACTCCTTTCCCCTAGTAGGCCAACATCAGTGAGAACAAACAGAGGCAGACTTAATCACACTGTCTGCACGGTGGGACTGGACCCAAGTGTGACTGGTACTGACATCTCCAAGTGGCCGGTCTCACGGCAACAGGATGCCACAGCGTTGCCCTCGCTAAGGAAACCTCTGACTCATCCTACCTCACCCCCCTCCTGCTGCAGTGACCCCTGGCTCACCCTGCCTGTAGTCATGGTGATCACAGACTCACACTGTTCATGCTAGCCAATGGCAGCCTTCTTTTTCAATTGGAGCCCAGGTGACAGGGGTACATTACATTACTGGGATTTAGCAGACCCCCTCATCCAGGGCAATTTACACAACTTTGTACATTTTTTTTATTTTTATATTTTACCATTTATACAGCTGGATATATACTGAAGAAATTCAGTTTAAGTACATTGCACAAGGGTACCTGGGCATCTAACCTACAACCTTTGGGTTACAAGCCCAGTTCCGTACCCATTATACTAGAACGGCAGGTGCATACACCTGTACATCAGATTAAACCTGCCTGTACCATTCTCCATTACCATTACTACACAACCACTCGCCGCTCTCTCTGTCAGGGTGGTATTGGCATTGTAGAATACAAGACTCACTTCTATGTTTACTAGGAATATAAAATAAACGGGTTAAAGTGAGTTATTTTATCTGGTACCATAAAACATTCAAGACCAAATGGAACAAAAAAAAACAAAAAACAAACTAAACAGAACGACAAAGGAGAGAAAAACCCACAAGACCTCAGGAAAAAATCTGAGATAGAAAAAGCTTTTTAAAAAAAGAAAAGATAACTCTCATATGGCAAAACACACACACACACACACACACACACACGCACACACACAGGTGCACTTAATGCGAATCCGCAGTGGTTAAAGACTAAAAGGCCGGTTTCATTCTCGCATCGACTGCACAGTGGGAGATGCTGGAGGACTGTGGTTTCGCAAACAGTCTGGGGGGACAGACAGGGCAGATAAGACACATCAACACAAGAACTAAAACTGAATAAGAAACACAGGAAGAGAGGAAGCAGACGGAGGAACAGAAGGAGAGGGTGGATGAGAGGAGAGCTGGAGGACAGCAGAGAAGAACAGAAAAGGTGGGTGGGGGGGTAGAGGTACAGGCTGTGAGTAAAAGCCATGTAAAAAATTAACTCTGAAAAGGATTTTACAGTAAATTTTCCCGTCTGACCGCATACCTTTGAGAGTAAGAAATGAGAGGAGATGGTAAAGCTGATGATTTAAAGAACAGAGTGAACAGACCCGCTTGGTGAATGGTAAAGTTCAGGGTATGAAATTAACCTGTTCACCCAATGGAAAGTGTGGCTTGTGTATTCGAAAAATCACCAGCCATTTTGAACTTTTTACCAGCCACATTACTTGTAACCGTGTAACACAAACTGATTGGTTACAGGCCAAAGTGGCTGCTCGAGTAAAACTCTTGCCAGCCACAATCAAAGTTTTACTAGCATTTAGCTGGTGACTGGTGTTAATTTCTCACCCTGGTAATGATGATGACATCATAGCCAGTGCGTTGGGTTGCGCCCTAAACCAACCTCATTCAGTCACAACCTCCACCGGCACACAGAATCCCCAGTGCCTTTGTGACATCATCAGTGACATCACTGACCTTGCCCCCGTCGGGCGTTGTACTCCTTCTCGTCCGCGTCCAGCAGGCGGGCCAGCCCAAAGTCGGTGATCTTGATGTGGTTGGGCGACTTCACCAGAACGTTCCGCGCGGCCAGATCCCTGTGCACCAGCCTCCGCTCTTCCAGGTACATCATTCCCTGTCAATCACAGAGGAAGAACACTTCACTTAACCTGCCGTCATCATCATCACTGCTCCTGCTGATTAATAACACATACATAGCAAAAATGTTATCTAAAACGACATGGCTAATTTTACAGCCATTTTTATACTGACTTCCATAATGCTGTCAGAGAATGTCTGGTTCCAGAGTTTCGCACGGCAAAAATGTTGGTGTAAATCTAACACTGCTGGTGTACATTTAACACCCTAGGGTATTTATACGAGACCACAGACTCACATAAACACCCTTGGGTGTTAAATGTACACCAACATTTGTGCTGTGTGCCATTTAGCCTTCCTATTACGTTTGGGTCAATATGACCCAAAATTACTTTTTGTTTTTGTATAACTTCAAATTGGTGATTTTCGTCAGCAAACACATTTAAGACATCCGAGAGAATTAGGAAGTACATGTAAATAAAATTACTTGGAACGTTTATGTTTTTTTTTATATATTGACCTTAACACCTTAACACAAATATCAGTAAAATGCTAACATAATAGAAAAGTTTAAAGACTACACAGTTTTGTCAGAGACCGAGCAGTATAAACAATAACAGTCAAAGACAAGTATAACTTACAAATATTTTAGCATTTAAAATACCAAAATTCTAAAGCATTACACTTTTATTATTGGTGATCATTGATAGGGGAGAGGGCACCAATATAAATGATTTAAAAGCAGTTTAATATTCCATTGTAAACGACTATGCTATTGGATGTTTCTGACTAACTCAATATGAGTTGTTTTTGTGTTTTTTTTAAATTTATTTATTTATTTTTTATATTGTTTTTCCCAAAATGCTCAAAACAAATTCAATCATATGCTAATCAATGGAGGTTTTGTATTTTTTTAAGTGATATAGGGTAAAGCCCCTCGTTCTGCAGCCGAAGGGTTCCCTGATACGAGGGCGTCTTCCTGAGGGGAAAACTCCATGCATTGACTTTTCTTAAGGAGCAAACAATACGTGTAATTGATTTAACTGTGGGCGATAGAAAGCAATCTGCATGGCAACACTTCTTTTGTTGACGAACTTGTTCTCTGCTGCTTTCAGCGGAGTACCCTTGAACCTTCGAGGGATGCTGTCTGAATCTTAACGTAATTGCGGAGGCAAGAGTCACAAACAAGAACAAAAGGATACGGGAAAACAATTTGGAAGTAAATGGAAAGTGAGAGGGTGGGGTAGGAAAAAAAAGACAAACAATTAACTTTGGGGCGATTCCGAGTGTTTTACAATTTGAACCAGGACAGTGCATGCTGGCTGGCAGGACCTGGACTGTGGAGACGTGGCGAAACGTCTTAAATTGCCAGCTGAGAAAAACAAATGACTCTCGACCATGCAAACAAATGGGTAATGCGGTCATGAGCTATGAGCCAATCGTCTCACTCGGAAAGCTTCGAGTTTGCTCTGTGGACCAAGCTCCTCTGTTGCTAGGCGATGTGAGCAATCCATCTGAATTCAGGTCCGGTGGTGAGGAAGGGGGAACGGAAGGCGGTGGTGTTGCGGGTGGGCGTATCTGGAACGAATATTCGGCCCGGGAATGTGTCCCTCTGTGGGTTACCCTGCTCTAATATCGTGACTGATAGTACGACACGCAAAGCGCGAAACGCGACCCAAGTGTGCACAAAGGCCGAGGTTTCAGGCTGCCGTCTCAGACCGGAATCCCTTGCCGCGCGGGAGCTGGCACGGGACGAATCCAGGCCTAGCATCAAAAGGAAAAGGCTGCTCGGAGCTGGCGAGTGTGGAGCCGCAGACTCCATTTTAATGGGATTATTCTGGTGAAAATTCAAGCCGTCTATAAACTCGCTTCGGAATATTTTCAGTCGCTTTGGGTGAAATGAAGGAACAAAAAAAAAAAAGCGTGTCGGGCGGCACGGGCGGAGAGCTGATTTACGCCGTGACGAATCGCAAATCCGCGTGGACGGAATGTAAAAGCACAGATTACAATAGCGGCCCTACAATGAGAGCTTTATTTGGGAGCTGCTTTAGGGGGAAACACGGGCGCACGAGGAAGCACGTTGCTTGGACACTTTTTAGCACACAGGTCCCATCTATGGAGGAACATGGAGGTAACAGAGGGAACTCCGAGGGCTACCTTCCTTTTAAAGAGCTTTTTCCAGAGCGGTAGCATAGTATAATGGGGAGGACTTCTAACCAAACGTTGGTGCCTTGGTAGGACACTATAGCGACCCCATGAGCACTTAACCTGAATAGCTTCTGTATTATACCCACCTGTATAAAATGGATGGAAAAATGTTGCTACAAGTTGCGTAAGTCGCTCTGGATAAGAGCGTCTGCTAAATGCCATTAATGCGCAAAACAAATGGGGGCTTTGTAGCATTATCACTGATATGGCATCATTGCTTTAAACCAACAAGGTGCTTATATTTACGGCTCTTAGTAAGTACTTACGGTATATGTAACAAAATAGAATAATGTAATACATACAGTGTACTTACAGTAATGAAGAATGCAGAGTAGAACCTCCTATGCGGCTAATCAGAACTTTTATTATTTTATTATTTACTAGTCACCTTGATGATGCAGTTAGTCAGATATTAAGTGTTTAACTCTACAGTACTTGGGTTAGATGCATAGCAGAGCCCGTCTCTGGAGAACCAGCTTGCAAAAGCTTTTCTTTCTTCATTGATTCTAATCTCAAAACAGATGTATATACGTTATGTAAAGCAGGATGAATCACACTTAAACCTGGATACTTATTAAAGTCCCGCCCCCCTTGTGACCAGTGGGGGAAAAAAAAAAAATAGTGCCATGATCATTCAGCAAACGTTAAGCGGTCATATTTTATTTCAGCCCATATTTTATTTTCCCATGATCCTCCTCTTCCCGATGCAGACACACCGCCAGGGGCTTGTGCCCGGGGCCCGTCTCATTAGACTCCCCCCTGTCCGAGGCACCTCTCAATCTGTCTGACACATAGTCGTAGTGGAGGTGTGGGGGAAAAGTGAAAGTGTGATTGGGGGAGAGGGAGGGGTGTGTGCGCGCTCTCTCTGCGCGAGCCTCTCTCCGCGCCGTATTCCCATCCCGCTCTGAAAGGGTCGTCATGCCGGAATCCCAGGCCTGACCCATATTTACGCAGCGCTGCATGATTTATGGCTTTATGTTAATTATCGATTAAAATGAAATTACCTTCAGTTTGGAAGAGAAAGGGAAAAAAAAACTGAGGGAGAGAAAATGGGATATTTATTCTGGGTGCCCAACCTTAGAAAAGTGCAGAGGACTGTGTGTATGTGTGTGTGTGTGATACAGGGGGAGAGCTGTGTGTGTGTGTGATACAGGGGGAGAGCTGTGTGTGTGTGTGTGTGTGTGATACAGGAGGAAAGCTGTGTATGTGTGTGTGTGTGTGTGTGTGTGTGTGTGTGTGATACAGGGGGAGAGCTGGGTGTGTGTGTGATACAGGGGGAGAGCTGGGTGTATGTGTGTGTGTGTGTGTGTGATACAGGGGGAGAGCTGGGTGTGTGTGTGTGTGTGTGTGTGTGTGTGTGATACAGGGGGAGAGCTGGGTGTGTGTGTGATACAGGGGGAGAGCTGGGTGTATGTGTGTGTGTGTGTGTGTGATACAGGGGGAGAGCTGGGTGTGTGTGTGTGTGTGTGTGTGTGTGTGATACAGGGGGAGAGCTGGGTGTGTGTGTGATACAGGGGGGAGAGCTGGGTGTGTCTGTGTGTGTGTGATACAGGGGGAGAGCTGGGGGTGTGTGTGTGCGCTTGTGTGTGTGTGTGTGTGTGTGTGTGTGTGTGTGTGTGTGTGTTTGCGCTTGGGTTTGTGTGTGTGTGTGTGTGTGTGTGTGTGTGTGTTTGTATGCCATGTGTGTGTGTGTGTGTGTGTGTGTGTGTGTGCTTGCATGTGGTGTGCGTGTGTGTGTGTGTGTGTGTGAGAAAGCAAGTTTGCTTGTACATTTGGGGACGTGTTTGTGTACAAAGTGAATCAGTGAGAGGGGTGCTTGATGCTCATTGGCAGAATGTTTCTTATTAATCTCATATGTAAATTGTACTGTCATTTTCTCAATTTTCAAGACAATTAAGCAGTGAGAAGAATTGACGGCTTGCCAGCATGTTAACTGTGAACAAGTGGTGATGCAAATGTAAAAATCACACAGCATTTAAACCGGCAGCGAATTTGCCAAAACCTTCTTCTTCTTCTTCTTTGAATTTTTTTGCTTTTTGTTTTTTATTGCTGATGTTTGCATTAACAACACACTTTTTAACCTGGAGAACAGCAGCTAAAACACAGGAGCGCTCATGCACGGCCCTAAACTGTGATCAAACGAACGAGAGAGACAGTTCAGGTGCATGACTGGGAGCCGTTCCACACCAGACAACCCAGCTTCGGTTGTGATCAATACCACCGAAGAAGAGAAGGAGGTGGATGAAAGCCTTTGTAATCCCTCAGAATGCACTTGTCTCGGCCGATGTCGAGCCGCCCCTGCGAGTGATCTATATTCGCCCGACGAGGAGAGAATCATCGCCCTCTTTTGAAACACTTAGGCGTCGCCCCCTGTAATTCAGGTGCATACATCTGGCACGCGGACAATAGCCGAGTGGACCGGATTGTGTTAGAATGCGTTTTGTCCGAAGCCATTTCGCCGCCGCTGACAAACGCGAGGATAAATCAATAAGGGGACAACTCTGGCGGCGCGAGGCTTGTGGGGCTCATCCGTCATCCCGCCACACTTTCTAAAAGCCGTTCTTTACCGAGCCGCACGGAGAGCGAGGGCGGGCGGGCGGACGGGCGCCAGCATGGCGCGGCTCAACCGCCAGGGCTCGGGGAATACTGGCACAGCGCGCCGTCTCCGATCACTACCCGCCAACGCCGCCGTCTCTCTGGAGCGCTACCGTCATTTTGGGAGATCGTGAGGTAGAGAGTTCAGAAAATATTTTGATATTTCTTTCAGCTTTATTGGACAGCGCATTGTAGAGAGACAGGAAGAATGAGGAACGAGAGAGAGAGATAGAGAGATAGAGAGAGAGAGAGAGAGAGACTTGCGACAAAGGTCACGCGGCCCCGATTTGAACAGCCAACGTTGCGTCTCACAATGAGCATGTGGGCGGTGCTCTTACAGGCTACGTCACCGAGACACCCCCATACGCCTGTTTTGAACATTCTAGTGTCACTGATGAAGTATGAATTATACAGGTCTGGGGTAAATTCCATTGCATTCCTGCTGATTCAAAAAAATTGGGCCTTATCTCCTATCATCTCGTATTTTCAATTCACAAATTGAGTTTCAAATATTTCCTGAACTGATTAGACTGAAATGGAACAGACCCTAACTATTGGAGCAAAAATATATTTACATCCAACTGCAGTTTCCAAGTAAAGTGTGAAATATGTGTAAAGAAAAGGTAGTTTTGGGAAATCTCACTTTTTTTGTTACCACTGTTATGGAACAGTCTCCTGTAGCACCCACAGTCCCATGATGTACTATCCATCCAAGTTACTTACCTCTCCCTTCTATCTCTCCTGGTTTATGATAATTTCTTCTTTCTCACATCCTCTGCCTCTTACTCCCTCCCTCCATCCCACCCCCCTCTCTCCCTCTCTCCCTGTTTCCCTTTCTCTCCCCCTCTTTCCCTCTCTCCGTTTCCCACTCTCCATCTCTGTGTCCCTCTCTTTCTCTCTATCTCTCTCTGTCCCTCTCTCCCTGTCACCCACTCTCCCTCTCTATCTCTCTCTCTCCCCCCCCTCTCCCCTCCCTCCTCCCTCCCTCCCTCTCTCGCTCCCCCCCTCTCCTCCCCTCTCCTCCCTCTCTATCTCTCTCTCTCTCCCTCCCTCCCTCTCTCCATCCCCCCCTCCCTCCCTCTCTCCCTCTATCTCTCTCCCTCCTCCCCTCCCTCTCTCCCTCCCTCTCCCTCTCTCTCTCCCATCTCTCCCTCCCTCTCTATCTCTCTCTCTCTCCCTCCTCCCTCCCTCCCTCTCTCCATCCCGCCCTCCCTCCCTCCCTCTCTCCCTCCCTCTCTCTCCCTCCCTCCCTCCCTCTCTCTCTCTCAATTCAATTCAATTCAATTCAATATGCTTTATTGGCATGACAAAATTTTTACAGTTGTATTGCCAAAGCTTGTTCATGACAGAAAGGAACATGTCAACAGAAGAAAGAAACAAAATAACAATAACACATCTGGATATTATACAGTATATACAGTAACAGGTGTGTGTGTGCGTGTGTGTGTGTGTGTGTGTGTGTGTTTGTGTTTGTATGTGCATATGGATGGATTTTTGTGTCTGTGCGTGTGTGTTTGTTCATATTGTGTGCATGTCAGTAAATGGTTGTGTTCCATCACTCACTGTCCCTCAGACTGTGGCAGGCAGCAATAAAATGTGCCGCGAGTGTAGAGCACTCCGCTCTCTCCCCCAGTACTACTTTTAATTTTAGTTGATCAGGGAGGTCATTGAAAAATGGGCAGATCGGATCTCTCTCTCTCACTCTCTCCCTCTCTGTCTGTCTCTCTCTCCCTCTCTTTCTCTCTCTCTCTCCCTCCCTCCCTCTCTCTCTCTCTCACTCTCTCCCTCTCTGTCTGTCTCTCTCCCTCTCTTTCTCTCTCTCTCTCCCCCTCCCTCTCTCTCGGTCAAGCCCACACTAAATAGTCCCCTCTCATGCTCCCTCTCTGTGTTCTCCTGCTAATATAATTACAATGGAAGAGGAAAGTCCCCCCCAGCAGCACACGGAGCTGAAAGAGTATTTAAAATAGATTACTTCTGCCGCCCGGGCAGCCGATCGATAGAGATGTTGATTACGATAAGCCTCAAGATCCCCGCCCCGCGCCATATTTATCCTCCATGCCTGCTAAAAAAAAATAATTAAAAATCAATGGCACGTATAAGCCATTAATAGTCGTGGTCCTGTGGTGATAAAACAACCGTGGCTCGAGTGGCGAAACAAAGCGGGACTCGTGATTGGCTCTCCAGCGGGGTCTTCAATCTGGACTTCAACAATAAGCAGGGGGCGGGGCCACCCATGGGGGACAGTGTGCTCCCTGTGACATTTCGGCTATGTTTGTGGAAGCATGCTCCGGTGATTGAATTATCTGGCCTTCGCCGTTGATCGGGCTCGTAATCGCAGTTCGCCGTGCGAATGGCGTGGGCCCGTCTTTTTCGTTTCCCCCCGTTCACCGCGCTCCGCTGGGTGACTAAAGCGGTGAGGCGCCGGGCGTCATTTTGGGAACAATGGGACGTTTCTGCTGACTGGGTCCTGCTTGTGAGGAGTCAGCTGTTCGCATTGATGTGCATCGACACTTACATAGACACGTTCATACTGACAGATATGGTACTGAAGGGATATGGTAGGGATACATTTGACAAACTGTGTGTGTGTGTGTGTGTGTGTGTGTTCGCGTGCATCTGTGTGTGTGCACGTGTGTGTGTGTGTGTGTTTGCATGCATCTGTGTGTGTGCACATATGTGTGTGTGTGTGTGTGTGTGTGTGTGTGTTTGCATGCATCTGTGTGTGTGCACATGTGTGTTTGTGTGTGTGTTTGCATGCATCTGTGTGCGTTTGCACATGTGTGTGTGTTCGTATGTGTGCGTGTGTGTGTTCGCGTGCATCTGTGTGTGTGCACGTGTGTGTGTGTGTGTGTGTGTGTGTGTGTGTTTGCATGCATCTGTGTGTGTGCACATGTGTGTGTGTGTGTTCATATGTGTGTGAGTGTGTGTGCATGCTTGTGTGTGTACATTAGATTAGTGATTACTGAGTGTGGTGTATATACCTTTAGCATAATCACATGATTTATTCTCCACCATCATTGCACTGCAATACTTAGCAAACCTCTATGTGCACCAGAGTAAACCTTCATAAATACTGTATGATATGGTAAAATCAGGTCACTGAGGTAGCATCCTTCTTCAGTAAAACTACCCCCGTCTCTGAACTGCTATAACTGCTAATCTGTATTGCTGTATTTCTGTAGGTTCTAAGCAGTTCTTAACTGTAGGTACCATGTTTCATGTCTTAGATATACTCTAAGTTTGTAGCAGGAGGAGTGAAGGAACAACATTCTGGGTTCATGAAAACTGATCCCAAGGCCACGGACGGAGCCCATAGGTCAGTCTGTACGGGACGCAGCCCGGAATGTTGACACCTGTAGCCGACTCCCTAAACGAACCCGAAACCCCTTTAATTTCAATTTTTCCAGACGGTATTAATAATAATGATAAAACTGCTGCCAGTTCAATTATGCAAAGCGGCTAACGATGTGGCACGGCGACCCGCCGTACGGTGGCGTGTCGGTGTGCTCCCATCAGCATTCTCATCACTGGCGCCGTGTAATCTCAGCCCTGCCAATGTCATACAGTCATTCCAAACAGTCTGTCTGCCCTCTGAAATATGCATGATCATCAGGAGCAATGGCGGTAATGCTGATTAGCGCTCTCGCTCCACTGGGCGCCCGCACGGCTCCCGGCACAAATGCATTGTGGGGGCGGGATGCCTGGGGTCTCTCTCTCGAGCTATCGCGATGAATGAGGCCCAACCCGCTGAAGCAAAGACACTTCCGTTCCACGTCTGTGCCAAGATACACTGCCTCCCGCTTTACCCCAGAATTGGCACAAGATGCGAACCCACAATATGCAGCCGTTGCTACGGTTCCCCGAAACGGTTAAAGCGATGCTTGGGCAAAATCATCACAAAATCGCATACACGCGTGTAAAACCCAGCGTGTGCAAATGAAACAAAGGGGGGCGGCGGCTCGGCGGGTCACTTCCTGTGCATGTACCCGCATCCTGTGCAAAGCCCACCTGTGCGTTCGGACCCATACGGCCAGGTGCTTTATGTCGCATTGATGTCTTCTTCCCACCAGCCTGTCCTATCAGGGCCTGCCGGGCGTATGCATTAATGGGGGGGTCAGTTCAAATCCCCCCCCCCCCCCCCCCCCCCCCCCCCCCCCCCCCCCCCCCCCCGCCTCCCATTTGGATGCTCTGGCCTAGAGGAGGCGGAGTCCCATTGTGACCTATTAGAGCAATTTTCCCTCTGAAACAACGGCGAGAGACCTGACGGAGCTACCGAGACTGAAATAAAACTTAAGGAAGACGGTCTTTCTTAAGAAAACAAGGGGCTAATTAAAACCCGAACAGCACGTCTGGAAACAAATAAATAAATAAGCAAACAGAAGCTTGTTTAAATGGCTTTGTGTAAGCGAGCCGCAGTGGACCCGCGGGCTGAGGCACTGGAGAGGAGTAGAGAGAGAGATGGAAAGAGACAAGGGGTAGGGGGGGTATGTGGAGAGTTGGGCAGACAACAATAAACATTTACAGAATCACTCAGTCGACACCAAATGGCTGTACTGAATAATTGAGTAAGGGGGTGTTTGAGCTACACTGAGACAGACCACTGTAGCATGCACACAGATTACAGTAATGTAGTGTAAAAAGCTCCTTCATGCTAAAGCTCTTATAAAATGCATTCCATGTCATTCCAATCAGAGTCAATTATTTTTTGCATAAGATAGTTCAGCCAAATATGCAAATGTGAACATGGCTGACTGCTTGACTGTTTTTCTCCTGCGCTTCGTGCAGTTTAAGCACCTGTTCACCGGAGACACAGTTTGTTTTTCTTCATGTACAGGGAAAAAAGCAGAAAGCTTCAGAACTCTCAACTAACGCGAGTCCCTTTTTAAGAGAGATAAGGAAAGGTAATTTGTTAGTGGGAGGAAAAAGTGTCAAATTATCATTTTTCCTCACTTTATTATAATGATTTCACAAAACAAACAAACATAAAAATACAGCCACCAGAGGGTAAGCCTACGCCGCGTTTCACCCGCCAACATTTGTTTCTAGCAGAATAATGTTGTGACATATTGGATATCATATTGGAAAAAGGCAATTCAATACTCTGAAAATGGATGCAATCTCTATATTGTTAATAATCAAATGGGACAATCCAATTTTGTATAAGATTTCACTTGTCATTTTGTATAAAATTGAAACAGTCATTTCCCAAAAATGGCCAACAAGTACAAG
>CM056392.1:28340709-28363143 GCA_029718625.1 Synaphobranchus kaupii | reverse complement strand
TCAGAATTTTGATGAGACGCCCTCCACTACACTAAAATCTACCTTGCTGGCGTGGTTTCCCACATCACTGGAGGAAAGGTGGGGGATGGGGAAATACAAAAAACACATTTTTACTCTACTGTAAAAATGCGCATGATAAATTTAAGACCTTGAAAAAGGCCTCTGTCCTATCTGCCCAGTGGAATTCTGGGAATGATAACCTTGAAGGTAAAGGCCACACAGAAAGCGGTGAGATCTCCTGGCATCGCCCTCGCCTCGCGTAATTGGTCGCTTGTGGGCTTGTGTTCTATTTTTAAAACACTGTGTTTGTTAAGTAATATTGTTGGGATTCTATGGGATATCCCCACACAGCAATAATTAACGGGTCCTCCATGACAGGAGTGGGGAAATAAAATTTGAAAAGGGGAACAATTTACAAGTCGGATCTTTAATCTGATTGGTTATTGTGCCACGTTCCCCGTCTCGTCTGGTCGCCACGCCTTGCAGACGCAAGGAATCGGCTCTCATTGAAAATGAATGGAGGCGATGTAATCGCACGAGAAATCTGCTCCACACTGCTTTCTGTGTGGCTTCAGGGTCAGAGTGATAACCGAATAACCTTTGACCTTTATGTTTGCTGTTGACAAGGTAGACGGGCACCGGGCAGGGCAATTAAAAAAACGCTTGAGGCACAGCTTTGACTCTCATTGCCAATGGTTATGGGGCAGGTAGCTGTCTTGCTTGACACACAGGATATACACGCGTGCCAAAACATAACATAGACAGTTCGGAGATCAGTGAAAACGCCCACGCCCGGTGAATCACGCCAACATGCCAATGGTTCACATTAATCCACAATAAACGCAGGCCTAACACACAGGCATGTTTCTCCTCATATCCATGAGCTAGGATTATCCAATCAGAAAAACAACAAAGGCGCAGGTGAAACGCAAAGCAGGAGATGGAGAGGAAACAGGCAGACAACGGCTCTGGCTGATTGGATGGGCTTGGCTGCCTGATTGACAGCTCATAGGTTGATTGACAGCTTTCATCCCTGATGGGGATTCCTGTGTTCCTTCGTGTGTATCCGTGTGCATATGCGTCTGAGTGCATCGATGTGTGTGTCCGTGTGTTCGTCCGTATATTGTGCTTGTCTGTGCGCACATGTCAATATGCTGGCTCATGCCTTAACCTCACGTGTAGATGTGATGGTCAGTCATAATAAAGTGATGAGCCTCCGCTTTAGTGCCCTGCTTTAGAGAGGTGAAGGGGAGGGTTTCTATAGTGACGCAGCGGACCTGGTTCTCAAGCAGCTTCAGACTGTGTGGGAGGTTGTGCAGCTGTACCTCTGCAGGTCCACAATGAATGCCTCTTTAAAACCCCAAAGCAGTCTGGGAAAAATGCAAAATGCTGTGAGGCATTATCGATTTGTCATCTAATCAGAGACACAGAAGTATGTGTGTGAGACTGGAAGGCCCGAGGGTGAGAAACAAAATGTCAAAAGATTATTATTTGTATTTCATAATATATTGAACCATATCATTATTTTACAATATTTAACGTTAGTTAATCAGGTCGGTTAATCGAGAACCAGATTTTCTTTATGGTTCTTAATGAGTGAGTGTGAAAATCGAGTGCCCCAGGGATGGAGCAGAAAGGACGGGACGAGCGCCGTTGCTAGGCAATGGTTACTTATGGATCAAGTGAAGTCTAAGGATGCTAATGAACAGGAAAAGTTCAGGTCAAGAGACTTCAAGCCTCTCCTTCAACCTCCCGGATGATGTATGTGACGTATGTATGTATATGTCCAGTATGTGACTGGATGGTAAAGTGGTACACTACATGCCCGTCGCTGCACAAGAACATGGCATCACATGCAAATGCGCCAAAAATAACCGTTATTCCTCAGCTCGGTGGAGTTATAAAGGTGACTTTTAAGTATGTACAGCTGTAGTAGCGTTAATCGGGGAAAAGGGGTTGAGAATATACAAAAATCATCCAAAGCACCGTTTTTTGCAGACAAAAGCCTTTAATCTGGGCAAGAATAGTAGGAACATACATTATTATTATTATTAGTAGGACCGACATGTTGTGCCTCAAGCGTCCTACATGAGGGCACATAGGCACTTTTCTTGCCTTCCTGTTTTTCTTGCCCAGATTTATAAAAGGTGTTTAACTTGTCTACAAAAAGAGTATCTTGGAGAGAGAGGTGAGTTCCCACTGTTGGTAATCCCTGGTAGTTAAAAGTATCACCGTGCTGTGGAAGATCTGTGGTGTGCTCTTTGCCAGTCATCTCCAACCCTCATCACCATCAGCGCATAAAGGGGACGGCATAGTTTCATGAGACACTGCTTTTAGACGTCTGCAGACATCTAATAGAACGTAAAGACTGTTTTTTTTTTTTGTTTATGCCTTCGTACGACGTCTTCTGCGCAGGGGCTGCCGAGGCGAACTTTCTCAGGCGAAGTTAGTTGTTTCATTGACGCGCCCCTGTCTGCAATTGGTCGACATATCGCAGGTACTAACCGGTTTGTCTTTTCAAGTAAATCGTTTCTAGGTGTCTGTGGACATCTTTTGTCTTTGTCTAAACGTCTTCTGTCTACCATGTCTGATGAAGAGTATGCCGTCTGCTTAAGACAGAGGAGAGAAAGAGGGGATAATGATAGACAGACAAACAGACACAGAGAGAGAGAGAAAGAGAGAGAGAGAGAGACATATGCATTGTCTGATATTGCTCTGCATATGCTGGTCTGGTGCAGAGCCTCTTTGCATGATGGTCATTCTGCATAGCGGAGCCTGATAAGCTAATAGCGTATGTGCCGGACCCTGTCTTTACACTGAGATCCGCTCTCCCTGCATCTCAGCCATTGCTGCCCCGGGTGAGCCTCAGGGCTGAACCTGCTTCCCGTTTCCACCTCTTAAAATCACTAACCGGGGTGAGGGTGACTTAACCTGTGAACTGTGTCTCAAGTATGATCAATTCCTTTAAATGTTCAATTAAGCAGAAAATAAAAACGAAACCCGTGCCCACCCCTGTACCTCTCCAATAGCGATAGCACTGGCTTTAGGCTGTGTCTTTAATTGGCTGGATGAATGTTCTCCTCCCTTTTAGAGAGCTGAGGGTTAAAGCAGAGAAAGGAAATTACTCTGGGCCACTACCTTCCTGGACCAGGGCTGCATTCGGGTACAAATTCTTCCTGAGGTTCCTTTTCCCTGCTTCAAGGGGGGAAATGAACCCAAAATGGCAGGATGAAATATGGCAGCCAGACCAAGTGGGATTCGGTTCCAATTTAAGAAAAGGGGGGAGGGGATAGTTATATTCCCTCACTCCCTCGTTTTATCCTCCCTTCCACCAGGGGTATATAAATGCAAGCATTCAGCAAAAAGGGAATCCCACAATTCAATGCTCCACATGGAAAAAGTGGGAGGTCACAGGGTTGCACTTCATATATGGGTTGCAAGGGCGGTTCAGTTCCGTTTCGGTTTGTTTCTCGTCAATCCGCCCTTGCAGAGCCCCGATTAAGTTTGCTTGCTGCACGTCACAAATTTCGTCACAAGATCGCTCAGTCGAAGGAAGACCACAAGGGAAGGGAATGTGTTAAATTGGATCCGAACGCAGCTCAGGGCTCAGTGGCCACCATAATATCCTGTTTCAGTTCAGAATTAGTCTTATTTGTCTAAAATACAATACAAACGCAACATTTCTGTAATCGGTACACACCTTTCTCCAGTTTCAGAAAGATTTTGGGAGAATGGGCTTTATTTTGGGAGATTGGGCTGTACAGTCAGACAAGATGCACAATATGGAAAAACATGGGGTTCAAAGGGGGGGGGGGGGGGGGGTGTAAAGACATCCCTGATAATATTTTGCTCATCCCAGAATGCATCAGTGTCACACTAAACCTGAAATATGGTTTTTTGAGGTTTTTTTGAGTTTTTTAGATGGAAGATGGGCAAATGATAAAATAATTATCAGATCAGGGAACAGCATGAGCTTGTCCTGGCTGCTCCAAAGAGATTGAAACCAATCCCCTGTCTGCCTTATAATCCCTTCTCCTGTGCCATCCTGGTCACCTCTGGCATCCCAATGTTTGATGGATAATCCATCTGTAAATCAGTCAGTCAACCAACCACTCTTTTTAAAAGCACCATTTACAAATGAGTTGTCACACAGGTCTTTACCATTGGCCTGGTTGTTTCAGTAGTTTTTAGACTGTGGATTAATGACAAATCGGGTATAGATTTGGATTATAGGGGACCGAGTATTGAACAAGAGGCTAAAAAGGCACATTTAGTTGTGATTTAAAGATCATAGTACCTTCATCTTCCTACATGAGCTGGGGAAGGTTGTTCCAAGTTTGGTAGCCCTGAAACGAAATACCTCTGACTACCCTGGGGGCTCGTCCGGGATAGCTCTAGATGTCCTGTTTTGCGGATTTAGCCATCGATAGCTTTGGGGTGGGGGGCGGGTTTGTCTGACTGTGCAGATTTTGGTTAATGAAACTCGAGCACAAGGCCATTCTTGGACCTTGGGCAGCCAGGGGGTGCTGCTCTCTGTAAAGGGTCTGATCCTGACAGTGGATTCAGGCAGAGCGGATGAGTAAGAGAGCATTTTGTTATGGGGGAGAGGGTGGCATTTGCGCCATGTCTGCTGCCAGCGTCGCTCTTCAGGATTAAGCTCAGGCAAGCCTTCCACACCACTGGGTTTATTTTATTTTATTTATTTATTTTTTATATTTAAGAAAATGGAAAAGCATTTAAATAGCTTAGATTCAAAAGTATTCAAATTCAAACAAACAGAATGTGCAGGTGAGGCCAAAGAAACCCCATCACAACCCCTCACTGAAGATTCACAACATGAGAAAATCAAATGGATAGATTTAATACATTTTATTTAAGCTTCTATAACCAAGGTGGCTTGTTCTATGTGTCCATTAGCACACAGCTCTATAATGAGCAAACAATTCTGGAATGACCATGCCGTTCTAGAATGGGCACATAGTGAGCTCATTGTTCTGGAATGGTTACATCAGTCATTGTTGGACATTTTATTTTGTTCTGTAGACATATAAAAGATTGTGTTTAACATTCTGATAGAGTATCTGTGCAGACTTTGGGAAATGTGTGTGTGTGTGTGTGTGTGTGTGTGTGTGTGTGTGTGTCTGTGTGTGTGTGTGTGTGTGTGTCTGTGTCTGTGTGTCAAGGTTTCAGGTAAAGGCCAAGATAAAGCAGTTGAAGTAGTGTTATCTGCACACTGACTGTAGCAGGGGGTGGGCCTTTGAGATGGATGGCCAATGAGGTAGAACTTGGTTTGAAAAGGGTAACTGACGCTACAGCCACTGGTGACGTGGCACAGCAAGTGCAGCAGTATGGATATCAGGGTTAATTGAATAGATCTGACAACTCTGCTTGAGGCAGGCAGATTAACCTCTGCGGAAAAACAATTTAAGTTGAACACCATTAACGTCACATACACTTTCCTGTCTCCCTTCCTTCTGGGAAGACACCCAGTGACCCCCCCCCCCCCATACACACACACACACACACACACACACACACACACACACCACACACACACACGCGCGCACAGTGACTCATACCTGCTGATGTCAGTCCCTCAGTTGCTATGGGAATCATTATGGCAGTCCATGCAAAGAAACAGCAGTAGGTTATTGGTTGCCCCTTACAGAAATTGAATCTACTGTATCCGTATGTTTGCAATTGTGATGCCCGCTTTTTTTCTTCTCACACACAACTGGGCTCCTGTGCTCACTTAGTGGCAGCGAACGGAGATTTGTACAAAGTGAAATTGTGAGTTAGCCTTTTACTGGTTTCACCTGGTTTTTACTGCAGGTTAGGAGTCCTGGGGGTCAAGGGCAGCCTTGGGAGCCTGTTTTTTTTTGTCCTTTCAAAAGAAGCAGAATTATATAAAAGTTCATGGTTTGGATCACTAGGCCCAATGTGGCCCAATTTAAAGGAAAACCATGTTGTTTGAGAAGTGTCTCAGTGAGCCAGATGTGCACTTGCTCTTGCACTCTGCTCAGTTGTCCAATCACGTAACTGCGTTTCATAAGTGTTAGAAAATATTAATGTACTCAATTTGGACCTTATTACCATGACAAGCATACATTCATATTATCAAGGCATATGGCAGAAAAACATAATACAAACTCAAAAAATGTGTATTGTACATAATAAAATAAAACAATTCAGTAAAATA
The DNA here is from genome assembly GCA_029718625.1 of Synaphobranchus kaupii. NCBI lineage: Eukaryota > Metazoa > Chordata > Actinopteri > Anguilliformes > Synaphobranchidae > Synaphobranchus > Synaphobranchus kaupii. Next base: position 28,356,944 of record CM056392.1, on the reverse strand, counting down.
AAATTCAGAAAATACAAATAATATGCTATAAATATTTATATAAATATATTCATATCAATGCGTTAATGATCAATTATTATTTGAAGTGCACGCACACACACCCACACACATCTGAAAGACTTTTGATATTGATTTATTGTGACATTGTCATCCACGGCATCATAATCATCATTAGCCTCATTATCACCAATTTCATTATCGTTACTATTATCATTCTAAACACGCTTAATCACCAGTCTCATTAACTTTGACATCACTATCATTAAGCTCAAATGATGGAGCGTCTCATCAGGCACAGCTAGGTGCATGTTACAGTGTATTGGCGGCAGAGTACCATAATCGTACGGGAACTGTGAAGTTGCAGGTTTGATTCCCTGAGTGTGGCACTGCTTTTGTACCTTTGAGCAAAGTACTCAGCCTGAATTGCTTTAGTGAAATATCCAGCTGTATAAATGGATTGTACGTTACTAAACTTAAGCTGGGTAAGTCACGCTGTCTGTCTCATAAGCGCATCTTCTAAATGTCCAAAATGTGAATGTAAATTCTATTCATAAAAAGACATTTATCATTGCTACCTGCTGATAAGTTGTATTTTTAGTTTTTCCTTCTTTTAAAATACACAGTATTTTAACAATTTTCCGTATTGCAAATGTTGAGTCAAATCCTATATTCAAGCCTCTGTCTTTCTATCTCTGTCCGTCTGGCCCTTCAGCAGACAGATGTCCTCGCAGCCTGGACTGCGCCCGAGAAGGACGCCACTTCTGCCAACCAGGCAACGCCTACTGCGGCCCATGCCTCATCCCATTGGAGGAGAACGAGGAAAGGCAGTGTGTGGGTAGGAAGAGGCACGCCCACTTTGGTAAGTACCTAGCAGAAGCATTATTTTATTTTCCGTTTGCCAACAAAGGTGCACTTAAGAGAGACATTTGTTCAGGATTCACATGGAAAATCCCAGGAAACGTGCTCAGGGTTCAACAATTACACTTGCCCTGGGAGAAAGTAAAGCCAGGTGTTGGATAAGTGAAAATGATTGGTCACCTGCCCAGTTGAGAAGAAACTTTTTTTTTTTGAGGAGTTTCTTATGAGACCACTGACCAATCATAGAATCAGAACGGTAATACCGTAGGCTGTTGACCACGCCATGTTAGTTCATATGGTATCTCATGATATTTTAAGGGAGGGTGCAATGATAAAGCATAGTAAACTGGTATACTGCACAGGAAACAATAATGCCTTTATTTTAACTTCCTAACTCGCATGATTTCGCATGACAAACATTTGTTTCTCCAGTGTTCACAGTGATGTCTGTAGTTTAATGGCGTATAGCTAGCTATCTCTTACTATCCGTCACTGACACTACTACATGAATATAATTAATTATTGTTTGTAGTAGATTCAGTTCCAGAATTTAATGCTTAATTTCATATGAATCATCATCTAACGCTTAATCTAATGATTTCTAACATGCAACATTCTAATGGCACCAGATAAATAATAAGTTTCTTAAATGTTATGACTGATATTCTGTGATTTGTATGCATTTCATGTCACAGGTAAACTTAGCCATATCCGGACACTTATAAATTTTGTTCTAGCAATTAGATTTCATACAAGGTAGGGAATTTTCCCCCCAACAGGTACACATTATAAAGACTCTGTCGGCACCATGCCTCCATTGGTCCCGCCTCCTTACCACCTCCCCATCCAATGACATCATGGATGTCCGGGCTCAGACTGGGCTCAAAGGAGCCAGAGTTCTACGCATTAAAAATAAAGGATCTGATTCACTGCTCGCATATTTTAAATTTTTTTTTTTCCTTCTAACTCAAATCATTACATAGTAGAGCACAATATTTTTGAATCATTGATTGGTTTTCAGAGACTGAGTTTAATTAAACAAATGAATTGTACACTTCATTTTTTAAGTGCTTTTCATTTAGCCAAAGTGCAAGTGCTGAGTCCGAGCTGCTCAGAATGACTCCACGCAATAGTACCCCAGCCTCCATAAACAAAATGAAAACGGCAACAAATCAAAACCAGAAAGTTCATTAAACCAAGGCTAAAAGCTAAAGTTAACGACAATAGCTTGCCGAGGTATGAACTGAGCGAAAGAGGATAAAAGGGTCTTTAAAGGAGTGGGTTTAATGGAGTTTGGGGGCTGAGAAGGTGGAAGTCTCCATTCGGAGGCACATGGGGGGGGGGGGGGGGGGGGTTACATTTTCTTAAACCTTAATTTTAAGTCACACTGAGGTACAGACTCTCTTTTAAAAGACATACCTTGCTAAGAGGACAGGTCGGTATAGATCGAACATTCACTGCATGTCCAAAAGTATATGGAAACCTGCTCATCTCATTCCAAAATGGGCATTAATATAGAGTTGGTCCCCCCCTTGCTGCTATAACAGCCTCCACTCTCCTGGGAAGGATTTCCACTAGATGTTGGAAAATTGCTGCCTGGATTTGCTTCCATTCAGTCAGAAGAGCATTAGTGCGGTCGAGCACTGTTGTTGGGCTATTAGGTCTGGCTCGCAGTCGGCGTTCCAATTGATCCCAATGGTGTTTGATGGGGTTGGGGTCAGGGATCTGTGCAGGCCAGTCATGTTCTTCCATACCGATCTCGACGAACCATTTCTGTATGGACCTCTCTTTGTGCATGGGGGCATTGTCATTTTGAAACAGGAAAGGGCCTTCCCCAAACTGTTGCCACAAAGTTGGAAGCGCAGAATCGTCTAGAATGTCATTGTTTGCTGTAGCGTTAAGATTAGTCCTCACTAGATCTACGGGGCCTAGCCCGAACCATGAAAAACAGCCCCAGACCAAGGGGTGTCCGGATACTTTTGGCCATATAGGGTATGCGCAATGACAGAAGTCCAACATCTCGTCGCCATCGCCATCGCTGTCATCAGTCCGTCTGTTTTGCAGAATAATGGCAGTGCTGTTGTTGGGTAGAGGTTGAACAGTTCATGGGCTGGTGAGACAGCTGGTTGTTTAGCCGGGCCCTTCTAGCTTTGGTGACAGTGGTGCGAATGGGAGCAGCTGATGTCTTTTTTTCCGAACAGTGCATTAAGACCATAGGGATGTCTACGCATGTCTCTCTCTCTTTCTTTCTTTCTCTCTCTGTCTCTCTCAGTGATGGTGGTACTGTGGGTCGTCTACAGTTCTGTCTCTTCCCTCTTCCCTCTTTCCACCCCCCCCTCTTTCCCTCCCTCCCCAGATGAATAATTTAGTCTGTACTGGACTGAAGGACAAGCTTGGCACTGATGACTAATGACTGAATGAAATGAGATGGGGAGAGAGAGAGAGAGAGAGAGAGAGGGAGAAATGGCAGAATTATGAGGGAGCAAGAGGGAAAGAATAAGACCCGTGCGCTCGTGCGTTCCTCGGCTGCAAGCCCTCTGAGGCCTACCCCTTCAGCATCTGCTTTAAAGAGCCTTTAATCTCAGACCGTACAGGTCTAACTGCGCCACCAGAGCCCCCAGCTCAGACGGCAGTGACCCTCGGTGAGCAGCAGCTGTTTGCTGCGATCTGCTGAACAGCCTCTCTGCAGATGTGAGGAGCGGCTCCTGGCTGAGTTGAGTCACATGGCCTGTAGCGTGCCCGGCCTCTGAGCCATGCGTCACGGCTCAAGTGCCCAGCTGAGTGGCCCCTACCTATCATCCCACTGGACAGATGGACACCATGTTGCATAAGACACAGGCAAACGCGTGATACAAGAGCATGGGCTGGATTTAATACACACATATAACCTACATGTGCACACACGCATGTCCACGAGCACACGCGCGCGCACACTCAATATTCTGGCGGTTGAGGCTTGAGCAGTAGCGAATATTGTAGTTAAACCCCTCACTTTCTCTCTGTCCCCATTTCTCTGGAATTCTTTTTTCCTGTATGAGTGCCACTCGTACGTGACTGCAGAGGAACATGGACATGTCTCATTATCACACATGCACACACACACACACACATAGGGCTAGGTTCGAGCAGTGGACCCTGGACCCACGAGGAGACACTGCCAGCAGGTCGAAGAACACTATTATTAGTTATAATTGTAGTTGTAATTAATAAATTTTGGTACACCAGAGTTGAGTAAAGACCAGAAGCAGCAGTGTGACTGAGTGATTTCTGACTGCAGCGCTGTGCTGTATGTATGAGGCTGGCGACTGTTTGTTAAGGAGGTGTTCACCCTTCATGTTATCTCCCAAACAAATACACTAAAGCCCTCAGTGTGTGTGTGTGTGTGTGTGTGTGTGTGTGTGTGTGTGTGTGTGTGTGTGTGTGTGTGTGTGTGTGTGTAGAGAGAGGGCAGTACCCTGTGCCCCATAATCCCTCTGTGTTCCTGTACCAGGGCCCTGTAGGACAGACAGTAATTTACTGGAATTTAGGTGAACAGCTGTCTATAAACTGTACTAATTGATTTCAGTTGTCCACTATTCTGTCTGTCTGTGTATATCTGTCTATCTATGTCTGTCTGCTGTCTATCTGTTTGTGACTGTCTATTTGCTTGTTTTTTTGATGACCTGGTTTCCCATGTATCCCTCTATTTGTCCATCCGTCATATCTAGCTGTCTATGTTATGTATATCATATTTATATTGGTATGTGAAGAAGATTTAGGGTAGAAACATAAAACACTAAATTAGGAGTGAAATGGCTAGATGTGTGAAAGATTGCATGTATGGAGTGTGTGTAGGGGGTGGGGGTCTGCTCTAAATGAGTGATGGTGGCTCAGTGTTTGGGTTGGTCTGGAAGAGTAGATAAAAGGTAACCGAGGGAATGTGCATGTGTGAGCATTGAGACGGGGTGGGGGTTGATATTTTTCTGACAGTGAAGTGGGGTTAAATGGTGTGCAGACTGTCACCTCGTCCATAGGCATCTAGCTTAACAGAAACAACAGAACCATGTCTCCTGGTATATTTCTGTGTATATTTCCATCCCATGCACTTGCAGTTTTCACAGTCACCACAAGAGGGTGACAGACGTCAACTAGTGAGACAGTAAATTATCTGCCAGCTGCAACCACAAAGCAAAATAAATTATTGTAAAATAGTCATGTACAGATGTTTATTTTATTATTATTAACTTATACTAAATATAAAAACGGACTGTTAAGAGGTTAAACAATGCATTCTTTTAAAAATCAGATTGGGGGAAATTTCACTTGGGGGTGATTTCACTTGGGTGTCATTGCGAGTTCATTAAAGTCAGGTGTGTTCATAATTTAGTTATTTTTTTATTTTTGAATGTCATGAGGAGTTTTCATTGCATCTTGCCCTATCCAATAATGACTCAATATGATGCATTTTCGTACGTCATACTATGGGTAAACAAATGGGTTGCCAGGTATTTGCTGGTAGCCCCTCATAAACTTGTAATGCAGTGGTATGGTTTTGGCGCGTAATAATGGCACACTCATAATAATGATGTCACGGTAAGCAAATCGGTTGAGATTCCTGGTTATGAGTCAAACTCCAACTCCGACAATCATTTGGCAAATGTTCAGACTGAAATGAAGGCGCAATAGATGTACCGAGCTAATCACTGTTTACTTGTCCTTGTTTTTGGTTTTTTTCATTACTTTGTGTACAAATGGTCCCCGTGGGTGCTGTACAAGGGACTGCTGGGTAATTACAGAGCTGCTGCAGGAATCCAGATGGTGGGAATAAAACAAGTCTATGTACTCAAGCTCTCTCTCACATTCTCTCAATCTCTCTCACACAGAAACACATACACACACCTAAATACAGAGATGAGCAGTCAGACACACACACACACACACACACACACACACACACACACACACACATCAACATACAGTATATGCAAATTAACACACACCCTCATAGACGCACAATAACAGATACACACACGCAAAGGTATGTACACGCCTATAGTACACACACCCAAAAGCAGACACTCACATATACACAAACGTATGCTCACACATAGAGATGGTAAAATCATTCTCATACGCAACATACAGATCGTCTCAGAAGTAAATGAACAGTAAATGTTCCCCCAATTAGCCTAACCTGCATGTTTTATGGCTCTCTTCATCTGATCTTTCTGTTTCTCTCTGACATCAGAGAACTGAGATTCGATGAGGTAACGCGCGTGCACGCACACACACACACACACACACACACACACACACACACACACACACACACGCATGCACCTGTAGACATACGTATATACACCTGCAGACACACACAAAGAACTCACTGAATTCTTGTGTTTTAGCATCTTAGCAACATTTCTCTCGCTCTCGCTCTCTCTCTCATTCAAATTCAAGTTTATTGGCATGAAATACAAATGGAAATATTGACAAACCATACATCCATCCATCAATTAACTAAATCAGAATAAAATAATAATAATCATGATGATAAGTAGAACAACATATAACGATAACAACAATGGTAATAAATCAATAAGTATGTACATTTTATATGTTTGGTGTGGGTGGTCACTCAGTGTCCAGGCTGAAATGAACTGTGCCGCAATTAGGGCTGTTGGTCCTTCTAGTAGAATTGCACAGTTTTTCTTCCTTTCAAGTGTGTGGTTACTGAGCTTGTACTGGGTCAGGATCCGAATCTGCTTTGTATCTCTGACAGAGAAAAGATACTCTCCCAGAGTGTATTCTTGTGTTTCTTTCTTCCAATGGTCCAGATAGGAGTTTTTGATGTGTTTCATAATTTGGTTGACTTTAATGGGCAGTTGTGAAGCAGTGCTGATCTGAAGCTGGTGTTAGTGTTAGTGTTAATGTTAATGTTAGTCTAAAGAGGTTCAAAACCAGAACGAGGGGACACTTTTCTGGGCTGAGCTGTTGGGTTTGAAGAGTTTGTTGGACTTATTTTTAGATATTCAATTAAATTGAATGCCCTTTTCTGAATTATAATGAGAATTAGAAATCTGCCTAATTCAGCCCTGCATGCATTGTTAGGGGTGTTTCTATGTCATTATTCATGCAGGGTTTCAGCTGGATGCTTCTCCCATTTAGTGTAGTCTTGCTGACTGTGGAGCCCACATCTCACTTCCATATGTCATACTAGGCTGGATGACGCTATCAAAGATTTCTGACTAAATTCTAATTGGGTGTTTATTTTATGGAATTTTCTTTTGATTGCATTGAAAGCAACTGACACACAGTTTTTTTAGGTAATCATAGCTTAGTGTGTGTGTTCTAGGGTGGTGTAGAAGTGTGTGCTTTCCTGAGATCTGGGCTGACCTGAGATAACTATTGTATAATGGTAAGAACATTTTCTGAATAATTTGCAGTGAGCAGCATTACTGTGGCATGTTTTGGTTGCACGGATTTCAGTTCTAGTTTCAGTGTGAAATTTCTATGGTTCCAGCCTTCGTCCTCTGATTCTGATCACAGTTAATAAGGTGGATCATTTAATAAAATGAGAACTAATTCAGTTAAAATTGTCTAAAACTCCAGATTATCTGAAGTCTCATATAGGCCATCTGTGTAAGAGCTGGAACTAGTCTTGTTTTTCTTCTTGTTACCATTTGTGTAGTTCAGAGACCTCCTAAGCTGGATTAAAGCAGGTTGAGATGGTCTGTTGTGGCTGTCCTGGGTCTCAGTGCACAGGAATGGGTGCCGGATTAAAGAGCCTGTCTGTGGATTAGTGATGTCACTCCCACACACCTCACCTCAAGGTTCAGTTGTGTTTGATTTATTTTTCAACCTCATTGGGGACAGCTGCAAAAAAAAAATAATGCTCTTAAAAGGGTACTTTACTTTATTCACACACACACAAATTGCACACTTACACAAATACAGACAGGAGCACAAAGACACAAACACTCAAACACTGCCAGACACACAGAGATAAACACATATATATCGACATATATGCAAAAAAGAACACGCACACTCATAGACGCACAATGACAGATACGTCCATGCATGTATGCACAAACACAGACAGGACCCACGTGCAGAGGTAAAAATACAGTCATAGAAACACAATTACACACCCACCCAAACACAAATACACATACAGGTAAAAACACAGTACAGTCATAGAAATGATGGCAGACAAAATGGCAGAGAGGGAGACACCCACACACGCACATATACGCCACTGTGTCAGAACTACCCTTAAAGCGCAGATGGCATGACCCACCCCTCAGACACCTGCTGTGGCACACACTAAAAAACTGTGGAAACAGGGGGGGGGGGGCAAACAAAGGCAGACAGAGAAAATGCCTTCAGTTCATAACGCACTGTCATTATGGTGGCCAGATGGCCCGGCCGTCTGTACTGTAACGGCTCTGTTAACGGGGCACACGATCACAGTTCACCCATCAACATCCTCCCAGCTAGCAAACCGGCAATTCCCAGAAATGTGCGCGACAAAATGTCAGTGGAAATGTGTCCGGTTTCCCGGATGTCGTGCAACGTTATTTTTCACGAAGTCACGAGGAATTGTCTCGGAATGTTGCATGTTCAGTTTTTCCGTTTTGGTTTTCAAAAATGAATTAAATTGTGGATGGTCATTTCTGTAAATCTCAGTTAATAATCATTTATATTAGAAATGCCTTTATTGCCGTTGTGTCCTCAGAGGATATAATTATGAAAGCCTGTAGGCATTTCAGGTCACTAGCCTTCATCAGAGAGCTTTCCCCCCGCTTGTGGACATGCTGCAATATTAATAAAAGCTATTCTTAATATTTTTATTCAGGCAGGGTGCAAATAAATGAATGAATCCTTTTCAAATAGGTCATGTGACACTGAATTCCTGTGCTTTGGCATCCTTGCAATGTTCCCTTTTACTCTCTGTCTAAATGATAAACATCAGGTGATGCTGCAGTGCCAGTTGGTTTGCATGCAGCAGTGCTCAAACATTTGCCTGTGACTTCAATACATGCAGTAATGCATTCCAAAACTGTTTGGGGAACGTGCTCCTCATAACATCATCTCACGCCCGAATGGGATTTGAACAATGATGTTTTGCAGATTCCTGGAATGTTTCGCCGATTTTGGCATTTTCACGTCAAGCCTGCGTCCCCCTAGAGCTTATGCAGGAGGACTGGGAATTTCAACCCAGGTGAAGACTCCATGATTGCCCTTTCACACTGGGGTATTGAGCAGTGAATGTTCCTGTACGAGCCAGAGGACAAGTACAGGCGTGAGATTGAGAGACATTCGCACGTGGCCCACCCAAACCTCTGAACCATGGACCAGGTCTCTGGCAGCCTGCTAATTTCAGTTTTTAGTTTTCAGTTTTTTGTCCACTGCACAACAACACCATTTACGGATCCCCCTTGGAATGCCAGGTAATTCCCATAAAATCATTATGGGAATTTCACCCCCCGCCAAGAAGGAGTACTTCTGTCACCACAGCAACAAGGCAAAAGCACAAGGCGAGGTTCTGCTCCAGGGTTGCATTTTTAGGTGGAATCGGTGACACCCTTGTTTGGACGCAGATCAGCTGGCTCCACTGTCTGTGTTCCTTTTCTTTCTCTATTTGAACATGATTTTTGTGTAATTGGACTTATATACTCATGTGCACGCACACACACGTATACACACACGACACACACATTCCTCCCCTTGTGTTTTGGTACAGTTTTAGGAAAAAATCTTTATTTCCAAAGTTACCCCTTATGAGGGCCCCTTGGGAAAGAAAAGTTTGCACTGGCCATTCAGTGTACTGCAGCCTTTAAGTAGGAAGAATTTGGTCCCTCTTGTGTTGAAGTTTTACCAACGTTTGTTTAATCCTCCTGGGAATATCGTGTTGAGTTTTCTAATCCAATGTCTTTCTGTCCTACGTCTGTCCTGTGTCCAGTTAATGTTTGAATGGAGGCCCGATATTTCTACTGCTTCAAGTCCATGGTGTAGGAAATGAACCAGGAAATGGTGTTTTGGTACAGTGTGAAAGGGAGCCTGTTCTGTAACTAATAATAGTGTTCTTAGACCTGGCTAGCAGTATCTCTTCATGTTTAAACCTAGCCCTGTGTGTGTGTGTATGTGTGTGTGTGTGCGTGCGTGTGTATGTTTCTGTGTGTGTTTGTACTGTGGCAAGGCCATTAAACCCGGCAGCAGTATAACCACAGCGCTGGTCAGACAGGTCCTCAGAGGTACATAGTGTAAACCACATTCCAGGATCCTGACAGGCCTCCCCTAGGCAACCGGGGCTGGTAGTGTGTGTGTGGCCAGGGGATGGGGCACCACAGGGGGTCTGGCCAATAACCCCACTCCCCTGCTTCTGAGCGGCTAAACAAGGCCCGACCTGCACCTGAGCCTCTCTAACAACGTGCAGCATCTAAACTTTAACTGCTTTATGTTGTAGAGGGACGTAGTGAGCTGGAAGAGGAATCATTACACGGGCACACACACACACACACACACACACACACAGACAACCACACACGCATATGCGCACACACAAACATGCGCATACACACCCACGCGCACACACCTATGACTCATGTCATGAATGTGCATTGTCACACTCATGACTTTCACATATACAGAGAACATGCACACACACACACACACACACACACACACACACACAAGTGCACAGAAGCACCCACACACACACACACACACACTCACTCAGCGCACCTTGACTTTCACGTATGCAGAGAACCCATGCAGATGGCTCTTTCTCTCTTTTAAATCCTTCTCTCCATCTCTGCTTTTCAGGCAAAGTGTCCTCTCTCCCTGAGCTGGATGAAGAGATTGACTTCCTGTCTGCCGTCATTGCCAAACAGCAGGACACAAAGCAGGAGGTCAAACAATCCGGTGAGACATCTGTGCGTCTGTCCATCCGTCTTATCCTCAGTTCCCCCCTCGAACCACAACCTAGTCATGGAGTAGCCAGGAATTCTGTTGGGGGGGAGTCATCTTGTTGTAGTTCCTTTGCCTTTCATTGGTTTTGTCTTTCATTGTTTTAACCACTCTTGTAGTAAGGTGTGAACTTTCTGAAAACATTATGAAATTTAAAACATTTTTTTGGGATTTCCAAGCCAGCGACGGCTGTTTTTTTTAAACAACTTAATAATGAATTATGTTGTGAACAAATCATTAAAATAGTATGGTATAAGATACTGGGATCTACATTCTGAAATCGCTGTGGCACATTGCTGTGGTCAGTCACTATGACAGGGTCCTTTGTTGGCTCTTCATCTGTTCTCTCACTCTCTCTTTCTCTCTCTCCCTCTCACTCTCTCTTTCTCTCTCAGTGACACCCACTCAGGTGTTACCCGAAGCCAACTCAGAGGGCCCCAAACAGAAGAAGCCGTCCAACACCACAGTGGGACGTCCCAAGACGAGCGGCGCCCCCCCCGTGGTGCCCCGCCCCCCCCCGCAGCCCGCTGGGAGGACCGGCCCCTCTGTGATCCCCTACCCCTCCAAGGACGGCCTGCTGCTCAGTACGTGCGCCGCAGCACAGTTTGTTAGCCCTGCAGTGTCCTCGTGGTGTTAGCCGTCCTGGGCCTGTTATCACTGCTGCTGTGCTAGGCGTTGTTTTGTTTTTAATTACTTATTATTTTTTATATTATTCCTTTTTTGGTTATATTGTATCTCAGCACCTTTGTAAATGAGGGTTCCTACCCTCAGTCTGTCACCGACAATGTTAAACAAAGGTTGAATGAACGAATGAATGAATGTTGTTGGTGTTGGCTAACTCAACGGGTTCATTCACTTGATTGAGGCCTGTCTCTCGGCCCACGTGTCCACTCAGCGGGCCCGTATGGTATGGCCGAGTCCATTTTGGGATGAAATGGAGAAGTTTAGTATAAAATGTGTTGGGCTCTGGGCATGGTGATCCCGGATCAGCCGTGATGGTATCGGAGCGTGATCCCGGATCAGCCGTGATGGTATCGGAGCGTGATCCCGGATCAGCCCTGATGGTATCGGATCCTGATCCCGGATCAGCCGTGATGGTATCGGAGTGTGATCCCGGATCAGCCCTGATGGTATCGGAGCGTGATCCCGGATCAGCCGTGATGGTATCGGAGCGTGATCCCGGATCAGCCGTGATGGTATCGGAGCGTGATCCCGGATCAGCCGTGATGGTATCGGAGCGTGATCCCGGATCCCATATGAGCTGTCCCTGATGAGCTGGGAGCAACCAGCCGAGAGGGTGTCCCCTCCACCCCTGTCGTCCCTCGTCCCAAGTGCTCTAAAAGCCGCACAGTCATTTCCGTGGTCACGGGCCCTCTGGGTGTGGATAATCACATTACACGCGTTTGATCTCTGAACTGTTCCCATAAATGCAGGTTCACATCTTTTCATTGTCCTACTTTTTGGCAGATTTAATTAGATTGGGTGTTGCAGATGCACAGAAGTCTCAGGTCACGTGACACGTTTCCCTGGGGCGATGTGCTGGGCGGTAGTGTGTTTGTTCAGTCTCGTACTGAGGGCCCGCCTCACCCGGTGAAAACCATGCTGTAGAGAGAGATAACGTATGCAGAAGGAGTGAGAAAGCAGATCCAGTGGGTGTTTCCCCTGCTCAGCTCAGGGTTGAGTGAGTGGCAAGCAGGCTACATTCATACTTTTTTTTTTTTTTCTCTTGTCCACAATCATGCTCAGTCTAATCAGCGATTAAGGGATGAGGCGGGGTGTTTCCTGCCCGACTATTAACCTGCCTTCCTGGGCGACGCTGGGGCCAATCGCACGCTGGCCACAGGTCAGGCTGGCTGGCTCATCACTGCATACAGACTGCACCTGAGGGCCTGACAGCCTGTCCTGGTCCCTGCATACTTATCTCCGTTAACCACATGCTTTACACCCGGTGTAACAAGCTTGAGATGGAGCTGGTGTGTGTGTGTGTGCATGTGTGCGCACATGCCCGTGTGTGCGCTTGTGTGCATGTGTGCGCACATGCCCGTCTGTGTGTGTGTGTGTGTGTGTGCAATCTGATTGTAGCATTATTATGTTTATTAGCGCTAATGTTAATGGCTTCTGTGAACATTCTGACTGTCCCTCCCCTTCAGACAGTTCTGGGTCACTCCATTTTATTTTTTGCCCTTTAATTTGATCTCTCCAGCTCGCTCGCTTGCTCGGTCACAGAGCGGATGTATTTTTCACACAATAATACCGCCGTCGGGCCTTTGTTCAGAACTGACTGTGCATGATGAATGACTCTACGCCCGCTTACACTGCTGAATGTTGCACTGAAATTTTCCTTTACGCTTTGATTGCTTGAAGGGGGTGAGTAATTCGTCCTTCTGAGAGCGGTCTTGGGAATACATCTGTCTTGTTTGTTTGTTTTTTTTTGTTCTCTACTCCCCCTTCCTTTGATCCTTTCTCGTCATGCTGTCATTCACCACCTCTTTTGCTCACACACACTCATCTCTCCATCTTTCTCTCTCTCTCTCTCTCTCTCTCTCTGTTTGCAGTAGTGATTGCTGTGTGCGTCACCGTGGGGATGGTGGCTTTGATTCTGGCAGCGGTTTGCTGGGTCAGGTAAGAAAGGAGAGATTCCCGCTGCTTTGCCGTGGTCCGCTCCGCGTTCGTACCCCTGCCTGGAATGCGTTGAAATTGAAGTTGTCATGACTACCACCACTTTACTGGTCTTCTCTGTTCTGGGAATATTTCAGGTCTATTTCTAGTGCACAGAGTTCAAAGTCTACAGTTGTGCGATGGCGTGTGATAGGGCGTTGTTTAAAACAGGACATTGTTTAGAACAGGCCCAAACTCAGCCAGAAATGATTAACAAACCCGGGAACCCAGTTTAAATATCCACATTTTAATTGAGGATTATAAAAGATTACTTGCATGCCTGAGATTACTTGCATGTACTCCAGTGTATTCAACTTGTGGAGGTACATGTTATATTTAAGATTATACATTCAGAACAAATGAAAAATAAATTTAAAAAAATTGATCTCCATTTAATGACAGCACCCTAGGCAAAAGATTTTCAAATTGTTCGCAGTTGTTTCAGTTGTAATTGTAAATAAATTACATACTTTTGAATTGTTATTAAAGAATATATCAACTCTGGCATGAGGATTTAAGAGCTCCAACAAGTGGTGACACATATTTATTACAGTTGGAACACAGCTGGGGATGGCTATGTGTGTTCAGTTGTCGGCTCTGCATTCACTGGGATGACCTGGAGCCTGTATCGCGAAGCAGGATTGCTGCGTTAGCTGGATAACTGCACTGAGTAAAACCTGGAACCATCCCAAATCTGGAACATGGATTGAAGTAAAAGGAGCTGTTCCAGGTTTTACTCCGCGTGGCTTTTCCAGCTAACTCGGTAATCCTGCTTTGTTATACAGGCCCCAGGTCTGGCTGTTATAGTTTTTTTTTTTTTTTTTCTTCTTCAGGCATTATGCTACACTGCCTCCCCAAAGAAATTTTTGAAACCAGGACATTGTGTCCAGTATAACATTAGCCACTGTGAGTAGAAAGGATTGAGTGCACTTTGTATGTACTGTACTTTTTCTATTCAGCAGTCCAGCTCCATTATCACTACAAATTTAAGTGAAGTGAATTGAATTGAATTGAATTTGAATGGGGTTTAATTTAATCGAGCTGAGTTTCCGGCTTCCTTAAAGCCTCGCCATTGAACACAGGGCAGAAAAGGAGTGCAATAGGAATTATCCAGTTAGTACGTATCTATTTAAATCAAACCAATCTGTTTCTAATGTAATGTGGCTGCAGAGGACAGATGGTTGTTTATTGGCTAATTCAGATTACAGGTAACGTAGCAGCGAAATTCTTTCGCAGCGCTTTTGCTCATTGCTTTAAAAAAAAAAAAAATAATAATAATAAAAAAAATCAGAATATTCAGGCCTATCCGCAATCTAGATTTGGGGGGGGGGGGGGGGGGGGTTACCCAGCATGTTCTGGGGGACCCCAAGTGAGAGGTTTATAAGCCTATATTCTTGCTGAGTGTCACTGCCAAGTACAAGGCCTGGCTGCTGGTAAAGGATTTTGTGGGACAGTTTTCATCTATTAATCGTAGGAGAACAGAGGAAGACATTTTGTGCGTGTGTAGGAGGGCAGGTTTTGCTCGTATGGTCCAGTGCCTTACGGTACTCTGCTGCAGTGTGTAAGTAGCCACGTTGGCTCCCCCTACAGGACGCAGAAGGACACGCGGCTGGCGCAGAAGGTGGACTACCCTGCGTTCAGCGGGACAGCGCCCGCCTCGTCCTCCGACAAAACCTCGGTGAGCAACACCCAATCAAGCCCAAATACCGCACCAGGTCGCTCCGTCAAACTCCACCGTCCTACGTGGTACAGAGAGGATGGTGTGTTAGCGCATGTATTACTGTGTTAAATTGCATCCGACTGAAAGCGCATCCATTTACCCTGCTCAGCTAATGCTAAAGTGTGAGTATTTATTAGGGGTTGACTAGCCCTATTGGCTACATCTAACATTATATCTAAAACCTCACGCCCCTCACTCCAATTTAAAGCACTACATCCTCAATCTCCCTCTAGCACCTGTTATGGCTTTTAACATATGTATGTATGTATGTACAAAGGCATACATAGGCTACATACATGCGTACGTATGTACGGGCATAAGTCTGTCCATCTGTCCTGAATGCTACAAGATCAGGACACTGATGGCTTTGCTTTGTCTCTGCTCATTGCCTAAATCTTTATGTGTGTGTGTGTGTGTGTGTGTGTGTGTACGTGTGTGTGTACGTGTGCGTGCTCGTTCCGCTTTGTCTCTCCAGCCGGGGGATAAGAAACTAGCGCAGAGTGTCCAGATGTACCACTACCAGCACCAGAAACAACAGATGCTGTCTATGGAGAAGTGAATACCGAGTACCAACTCTACCCCTCCCTCTCCCTCTCCCTCTCCCTCTCCCCTACTTCCAAATCCCCTTTTCTCTGTGGTAGTTTCTCCTTCTCTCTGGCTCTAACTCTCTCTGTCATAGTCTCACTGTCTCTGTGGTAGTCTCCCTCTAATTATTTTTCTGTGATTGATCTCCCTGTCTCTGACTACTGTCTTATTGCCTTTCTCTCTCTCTCTCTCTGGGAGGGAGAGGCTTTGTAAATAGGGGAGTGGGGTAGGTTTTAGGGTGATTGTGGGGCAAGGTTTTGTGTTTCAATAAAGGAACATCAAAAGTCTCTCTCACACTCACACATACACACACTCTCTCTTTCTCTCTTTCTTTCTGTAATAATCTGTCTCTCTGACTCCCCAGACACAAAGAAGAGCCCAAGATTCCCGAATCTGCGGCTACGTCGGACGAGGAGAATGAGGACGGGGACTTCACAGTGTATGAGTGTCCTGGGCTGGCACC
>CM056392.1:28320806-28340209 GCA_029718625.1 Synaphobranchus kaupii | reverse complement strand
TGTATCCACACACACACACACACACACAGCCATATATGTATATATCCACACACACACATACAGCCATATATGTATATATCCACACACACAAAGCCATATATGTATATATCCACACACACACATAAAGCCATATATGTATATATCCACACACACACACACACACAAGGCAGAGATAAAAATGAAAATGTGGCCCTGATGAAAGTATGCACATGTGAAAATCCCCTTTCACAGTGTAAGCAAAAGCACCTGTGTTCCTATGAGCAGGAGGGGAGGGGGGGGCGGAGGAAGCTCAGCTGAACAGGCTGTCTGACACGTATGCAAAGACATGAATAACGGCGGCCAGACCGCTGCCGCGCATAACCACGGTGCCGGCTGGGCCGCTACGCGCTCCGCCTCAGCTCAGCCTGGCGTGGCAGCTCCAGCCCACGCCTGGATCCCTCCCCCGCTGTAAACGCCTCGCACTGCTCCCACACCCTCCCAGAGAGGAGCCCTGCCTCTGGGATACTCTGCAGAGGCACCGCTCCCTCACCGGTCTCCTCCTCAGGCAGCCGGAGAGCCGGCAGACCACCGCTAGCCCCCTCCCCCCTCGTCTCCTCTCCCTCAAACTCCCCCCTTTTTTCTCTCTCTCTCTCTCTCTCTCTCTGGTTCCTACCTGGAGTGGAGCCTCTTGCTTGCCAGGTCCTGGTCCACACCATTAGCGGACAGAGCCATGCGCTGGTGCTAATCCCAGCCTCTCTGCGCCGCGATCCCAGTCGCTCGTGTGTGAAGCAGTCGCTGGAGCTGAGGAAGTGAGGCACCGAGCAAACAAACCACAGAGCCCGGGCCCCTCCCCGGCCATGACATCATAGCTCTGTGTGCGCATGCAGAGTCTCTGCCGGATGACGGGCTGTGTGCGCGCGCGCACTCTCTCTCTCTCTTTCTCGTCTCTCCCTCTAGCTCTCTCTCTCTCTCTCTCTCTCTCCCTCCCTCTAGCTCTCTCTCTCTCTCCCTCTAGCTCTCTCTCTCCTCTCCTCTCTCCCTCCCTCTAGCTCTCTCTCTCTCTAGCTCTCTCTCTCTCTCTCTCTCTCTAGCTCTCTCTCTCTCTCTTTTCTCTCTCTAGCTCTCTCTCTCTCCTCTCTCTCTCCCTCCCACTAGCTCTCTCTCTCTCTCCCTCTAGCTCTCTCTCTCTCCCTCCCTCTAGCTCTCTCTCTCTCTCCCTCTAGCTCTCTCTCTCTCTAGCTCTCTCTCTCTCTCTCTAGCTCTCTCTCTCCTCTCTCTCTCTCTCTCTCCCTCTAGCTCTCAATTCAATTTCAATTTCAAAGTGCTTTATTGGCATGACAAATACAGGCACTTGTGTTGCCAAAGCAGGGGTTACATAATAAAACTATATACAGTATGTTTATGTAAATCAAACAATAATAGAACTGCCTATAACAAGAATTACAATAAATTATGTTATGTCTTGTGTGTGTGTGTCTGTGTTTCTGTGTGTGTTGTGTGCATGTGCACATGTCAGTTTGTATGTATGTTGCATGCTCGTATGTGTGTGCAGGTATGTGTGTGCGTGTGTGTTTGTATGTGTGTATGTTGCAATCTCGTATGTGTGTGCAGGTATGTGTGTGCATGTGTGCATGACAGGGTCACTCACTGTCCCTCAGATTGTGGCAAGAGAGCACAAATTGTGCTGCTAGTATGCAGCAGTCTTTATTTTCCCCTAATAAGAAGGGTAGTTTGTCGGCATCTGGTGTGCTGTCGAATTGTGGACATTTTTGGCTCATTTTGGGGTAGAATTTATTACGAATTTGGTCAAATTTGGCACATTCAATAAGGAAGTGTTTTTCGGTTTCAATTTTGGGGTCTTTACATTGTTGACACAATCTTTGTTCTTCTGGCAGCCATGATCTTTTGTGTCTGCCGGTTTCTATGGCTAGGCGGTGCTCGCTGAGTCTGTACCTCGTCAAGGTGGTTCTCAGTTTTTTGTCAGTAACTGTGGTCAGGTAGTTTGCTACAGTGTACTGTCTTTTTAGGGTCAGATAACATTTCATTTTACTTTGTGATTTTGTTTGAGATTCCCAATACGTGATATAATTTTGTTTCAGTTGTGTTGCAATTTGGGTAATTCTAATTAGATTTGTAGTTTTGTTCTGATCCTGAGCCAGTGAGGAGTTAGTATGTGTTAGTGTGTGTGCAGAACTAAGGCTCAGGACCAGCTGAGTGAGGGGATTGTTTTCTTTGCTCAACTCTTGGTATCGCAGGGCTTTGTATTGATGTGAGTGGGGATCACTGTGTTTTAAATGTTTCCAAAATTTGATTGCCCTTTTTTGTATTTTTATAAGTAATGGATATTGGCCTAATTCTGCCCTGCATGCATTGTTTGTTGTGTTTCTATGTACCTTTAAGATATGTTTACAGAATTCTGCATGCAGGGTTTCAATTGGATGTCTGTCCCATTTGCCGAATTCTTGACTGATGAGTGGACCCCACACCTCACTGCCATAAAGAGCAATTGGTTCAATTATAGCTTCAAAGATTTTTAGCCAAATTCTAATTGGAATCTCTACGGAAATTTGTCGTTTTATGGCGTAGAAGGCCCTGCGTGCTTTCTCCCTTAGTTCATTCACTGCAATATTGAAGTTTCCTGTAGAACTGATTTTTAAACCTAAATAATTATAATTTGAGGAATGTTCAATATAATTTGTTCCTAACATGAATTTGTGTTTTGTTCCCTGAGATCTGGATCTTTTTTGGAATGTCACAATTTTAGTTTTATTGAGATTTACTGCCAGGGCCCAGGTCTGGCAGTACTGTTCTAGCAGATCTAGGCTTTGCTGTAACCCCTGTTCAGTGGGGGACAACAGAACAAGGTCATCTGCATAGAACAGGCACTTTATCTCTGAGTCGTGTTGAGTGAGACCAGGCACTGCACATTTTTCTAATATGTTTGCCAATTCATTAATATAGATATTGAATAGGGTTGGGCTTAAGCTGCAGCCCTGTCTCACCCCACGTTCCTGAGAGAAGAAATTTGTTCTTTTGTTGCCAATTTTTATGCCGCATTTGTTCCCTGTATACATTGATTTAATGAGATCATAGGTTTTACCCCCTACACCACTTTCAATAACTTTGTAGAATAATCCTTGATGCCAAATAGAATCAAATGCTTTTTTTAAATCAATAAAGCAAGCAAATATTTGTTTTTTGTTTTGGGTTACATGTTTCTCAATTAGGGTGTGTAGGGTGTAAATATGATCGGTTGTGCGGTGATTTGGTAAAAATCCAATCTGATTTCTACTCAAGACATTGTGCTCAATAAGGAAGGTTAAAAGTCTAGAGTTTATGACACTACAAAGAACCTTCCCCAGATTACTGTTCACACAGATGCCTCGGTAATTGTTTGGGTCGAATTTATCTCCATTTTTGAATATTGGTGTTATAAGTCCTTGATTCCAGATGTCAGGGAAGTAACCTACACTCAGAACCAAATTGAATAATTTTAGGATGGCCAGTTGAAACTTTGTGCTTGTGCATTTTAGCATCTCATTTAAAATGCCGTCCAGTCCGGATGCTTTTTTAGGTTTTAGTGTTTTAATTTTATCTTTAAGTTCCTGCTCAGTAATTGAGAAGTCCAATGGATTTTGATTATCTTTGATTGCCAATTCCAGTTCCTGTAATTTTTTGTTTATATGGTTTTTCTCAGGGCATGGACCTAATTCCACTTTCTTAAAAAGTGTTTGAAAATAGTTTGTCCAGATATCTCCATCTTGTATCGCCAATGCTTCATGTTGTGATTTTTTAAGATTTTTCCATCGTTCCCAAAATTGGTTTGTATTTATTGACTCCTCAATTTCTGACAGTTGCTTATGGGTATATAGGGTCTTTTTGTTTCTGAGTGTACGTTTGTAATGCTTCAGTGTTTCACAGTATAGAAGGCGTATACTTGTATTATTTGGGTCTCTGTGTTTTTGATTAGACAATTTTCTGAGTTCTTTTCGGATGTTTTTACAGTCTTGGTCAAACCAATTGTCCTCTTTTTTGAGTTGAGGTTTCAGTCTATGTTTAATTTTTAGTTGTGATTTTTCTGCTGTTTTTTCAAAGATAGTATTGATATTTTTTACCGCCAGATTAACTCCTTCTGTACTGTGAGCATGTGTGGTGTCCAGAAAGGTGTCTAATAGTGTTTGAATTTCTTGATCACTAATTGCATTCTGGAACTCTTCTGTGCTATTTTGAGCCCATCTGTAGGATTTTCTAATATTGAACAGCTTACTGGGCTTTTTGGGTGTAGTGCTGTTAATTTCTGTCTTTTTGAGAATCACAGTAATTTGACTGTGGTCAGACAGAGGGGTTAGAGGCTTAACAGTGAATGCTCTGAGGGAGAAAGGGTCTAAATCTGTTATCATATAATCTACTGTACTATTCCCAAGAGGTGAGCAAAATGTGTATCTTCCTAATGAATCCCCTCGTAACCTACCATTAACGATGTACAGACCCAGGCTTCGACAGAGCTGCAAGAGTTCTCTTCCGTTTTTGTTGACCACATGATCGTGGTTTGTTCTGTGAGAATAGGGAGAATAGTTATTAATAAAGGGCATTTTTTTACTTATGTAGTTATCTCCCTGTGTGCTGGTAAAATCAGGTTGAATTCCTGTTCTTGCATTCAGGTCCCCACAGATAAGCACATTTCCCTGGGCCTGGAAATGGCTTACCTCTTTTTCTAATTCAGGGAACATCTCTTCTGTGTAGTACGGGGACTCTGAGGGAGGAATGTATATGGCACAGAGAAATACATCCTTCTGTGAAAGACCAAGGTCTTTTTTTATTTTAATCCATAAATAATATTTTCCAATCTTTAAGTGATCTATAAAATTGTGCAATTTTGTTTTGTACCAGATTATTAGACCCCCTGAATCTCTGCCCTGATGTACAGTGCTGATTTTTTGGGAGGGTATGATGATCTCTCTGTAGTCTGGGGGACAGTGAGTAACAGTGGTTGCCTTGCACCATGTTTCCTGTAGGATGACAATATCCTTTTCTTTTATGCTCTTCTGGAAATCATCATGTAAACTCTTTACTCCAAAGGCTGATGATTTCAGACCTTGGATGTTCCACATGCTGATTGAAAATGAAGTCATATTAAATAAATTACATGAACAACACTTTTCCCTGTTTAAAATGCGATAAACCAGTAAAAAAACATAACTGTATTTGTTATATATCTATTAACTTATATGGTGTGTCTTTACTTCATTATTTTATTTTTTTTAAATTATTATTATTGTTATTATTATTATTATTATCTTTTTTTTTTTTTTTTTTTAATATAGAATATTTATGGAGAAATGTGTGCCCTCCTATGCACATTTCTGTCACATTTTAAATGTATATACACATGCATACATACAAACATAAATGCACATACATATACATATATTGTACACAGCACATATACATATATTTTACAATTTATTCTAGTCATATCAATTTATTGCAGATGTACTGCAGCAATTGTTTGATTTCACCCATCTCCAGTGTGTCCTGTTGTCCTCTGAGGGCTTCGGCATAGCTGTGCTGCTGCTGCTGTTGGGCGGGGCCCTGATAGAGTGGGGATACTCTGGGCATGTTGGCTGGGAATGAGGCTTGGGCTGGCCCAGCTGGGGGGGGGCGCTGAGCTGGTCCGGTTGGAGGAGGGCGCTGAGCTGGTCCGGTGTGTGGGGGGCGTTGAGCTGGTCCGGTTGGAGGCGGGCGCTGAGCTGGTCCGGTAGGAGGGGGGGGCTGAGCTGGTCCGGTGTGTGGGGGGCGCTGAGCTGGTCCGGTAGGAGGGGGCCGCTGAGCTGGTCCGGTTGGAGGGGGGCGTTGAGCTGGTCCGGTTGGAGGCGGGCGCTGAGCTGGTCCGGTTTGGCTATGCTGGTGTGCTTGGCGTCCTGGCGGATGGTGGGCTCTCAGGGAATGCCTGTGGGTTGGTGAGCTTCTGATAGGTGTGTGGTAATGTGGCTGAAGGATTGGAGGCTCTCCTCTGTATTCCCTTGATGGGTGAATGTGTCTGCCTAACGTTGCATCTTTCAATGTTCTGGCAAACTGGCTCACCGCGTGCTTGTTCAGGTGCACGTGATCATAGAGGTCATGGGGTAAGATGGTGGAGTGGTGAGCCAGGTGCACGTTAGGCAGGAGAGCACATCCTCTGGTGATGTCTGCATTGACTCTTTGGATTGTGGCCGGGTGGAAGTCCTTGCGGGGCAGTAGAGTAGAGAGGATAATTTTGGAGTTGGGGAAGGCCTCAGTGGCCCGCTCTGCTACTCTGCAGACCAGTCCTCCAACTCTCTCTTGCTCTGACCTTAGGTCGTTGGTGCCGGTGTGAATTATGATATAGGTAGGTGTGCCAAACTTCGGATCAGAGAGAATTCTGAATGCATCCTGTGTTTTCGGACACCAAATTTTTGTTGCTCTCCGTCCTGGAAAGAGTTTGTGCTCTTGCAGGAATTTCCCGTTGGAGTCTATGAGGATTGCAACGTCTGTGTCTGTGTGTGGTGTTGTAGGTTTGCTGGATGTTTCAGCAACTTGTATGCAGGGGGCTGCAGGGGTGCTGGGGTCAGAGGGAAGGGCAGCATTGCTCTCTGTAACAGTCTGGGTGCTGTTTGGCTGGGGGCGGGGGCTGGGTGTGGACTGGGGGGGCTCTGTGTGAGGGGCATTTACGGGGCCAGAAGGAGAGAGCATCTCTGTTCTTAGAGTCCGTATTATAGTGTCTCTCTGATGTATCTCCTGTCTGAGTCCTACCAGCTCTCTTCTCATCTCTTCCTTTACTTCTGCTAGTTCTCTTTTCAATGCATCTCTATCCTGAGACAGGAGCTCATATTCTCCTTTCAGCTCCTGTACTGATGCCTTCAGGCTGAGCTGGTCTTTAAGAAACTCAGTGGTTGTCTTTGGAGTCATGTAAGCCTGCACTTGTTCTCTCAGCTCCACTAGCTCCACCTCCATTAGGGAGAGGCTGTCCCTCATCTGAGCTACCTTGGTGTGGATGCGTGGGGTTGGGGGAGGGGAGTCAGTGTGCGGGGCTCTGTTCTCTGTAGTGGCAGTGAGGCTTTGAGGGGGCTCTGTTTCTCCCTCTGTTTGGTGTGACCCAGTAGTCAGACTGCTGTGCTCTGCTCTCTCACACTCTGCCTGTCTTTTTAGAGAGTGGAAGTCATTTTCAAAGGCCATGAGGGCGGCCTCACTTCCCTGCACCATTACTGTGCCATTTTGATATATATTAACAGTCAATTGTCTGTTTTCTGTGTTTTTGTCACCATCTTCAAACATGTATATTTGACGTCCTTTGCAAATCCCCCTTTTTGTGATATATGTATAATGTTTGCAGAGAGCTGAGTGCCATGCTGATGTGTACGGTGTATGAAATAGTAAATTGGTAATGATGTTTTTTCCCTTATTTTGGCTGCAGTCTTTAAAAAGGATCTCTGGATTCTCTCTCTGGATTTTTTGTTTATATTTCATCCTGCCACTCTCTGTATGGATCTCTGGTGGAAACTCAAAGGAGTGGCTGGCTGCTGCTGCTGTTGCCATTTTGTTTCAATGTATCAATCTTTTAAAAAATACAAGCAGCTCAGCCGTCCAATCAGAGGAAGGGCCAACTAACTGTCACAATTCCACTGTCAACTGTCAGCGTTCTTCCCAGTTTATGAAGCTAGTGCAAATTAGCTAGCTGGTTTTTAGTAAACTTGATTTTATTATATTAGCTACTAACCAATTATCCAACCAATAACTGACTCCCTCAGGGTCTTGGGGCCTTTGGTTGCCTACCTTCAATGTGGGGAGAGAACACAGGTCTCTGTTTGGATTATTTCCAAAAACTCACTTCTCTCCCTGCTCTCCTCTTTGTTGATGGATGCGCTTGTTTGTTGTTTTTAGTTTCTCTCTCAGAAAGTCTCTCTCTGGTTGTGTCCAGATGTCCTGCAAACTCAAACTGTGGCTTTCCTTGTGTTGTCCTTTATTTCTTCTCTCTTTGGTCCTCTTTATTGTTTCTGAGGTGATCTTTTGTAGCTGGTGCTAGGCTAGGCTAGCTGTCTGATCACTGTTCTTTCCGGTTGTATTGTTTTCTCAAAAATTGAGTTTAATTATAATATTTTAAAATAAGATATGTTCTATAATTAGATTTATATTATGTTTAAATTAGGTTTTGTCTGTTTTTTCTTAGGTTTATCTCATTTTCAACAAAAAAAAAAGTCTAGAAGTTCAGGAGCTCATCTTAGTATGACCTCTCTCTCTCTCTCTCTCTGTCTCTGTCTTAAAAAATAATAATAATAATAATAATAAGATATGTTCTATAATTAGATTTATATTATGTTTAAATTAGGTTTTGTCTGTTTTTTCTTAGGTTTATCTCATTTTCAACAAAAAAAAAAGTCTAGAAGTTCAGGAGCTCATCTTAGTATGACCTCTCTCTCTCTCTCTCTCTAGCTCTCTTTCTCTCTCTCTCTCTAGCTCTCTCTCTCTCTCTTTCTCTCTCTCCCTCTAGCTCTCTCTCTCTTTCTCTCTCTCTCTCTCTCTCTCTCTTTCTCACCCTTAAAGAAAAAATCTGGTGATCTCCAATGGAGAATCCTCCATGGTGCAATCGCAGTCAATGCCTTTGTTTCCGTCATTAACCCAACAGTTTCTAACCTATGCTTCTTTTGTGGATTGGTGGAGACAATTTTTCATTGTTTTCATGATTGCACTAGACTGACACCATTATTTGTTTTATTGGATCACTTATTTATTAACTTTGGTGAGAGATTGTCTAAAACAGTTTTTTTGTTTGGAGCAGGATATAAAAAAGCAAACAAGACAAAATGGCAGCTTTTAAATTATATACTGGGGGAGGCAAAATTTTCCATCTATAAAAGCAGAAGAGATTGGGTTGAAAAAAGTAAAAGACATGACATTGTTCAGTTGTTTGTTTCACTGGTTCGAGCCAGAGTGTGGGTTGATTTTAGATTTTATAAAGCGCTGAGTGACATAGACGGTTTTATTCAACAGTGGTGTTTTAATGAGGTTATCTGCTCCATCAGCGATGAAGATTTAATCTTTGCTGATGTTTTTAGATAAATTTCCTTTTTAAAAATGTGAACATCACAACTTTTTACACCATGTATACCATGTTTTTACCATGTTTTTTAGCATGTTAAAAAGATTACTGAAAAGACATTGATCATGATGTAAACCATTAAAGTATTTTTAAAAATCAAAAAAAAAAAAAATCTCTCTCTCTCTCTCTCCCTCCCTCTAGCTCTCTCTCTCTCTCTCTCTCTCTCTCTCTCTAGCACTCTCTCTCTCTCTCTCTCTCTGGTTTACCCTTTTTCTTACTCGTTCTCATTTTCTCTCCCTCCCTTTAGTTCTCTTTCTATTTATTTTCTTCCCATTCCCTGTATACCTCTCCCTTCCTCTCTAAAACACACAGATGGATTTTTGGTTTCTGTGCATTTTGCTTAATCCCACAGCACTAAAATTTCACTGAGATCTGTTTAATTTCCATCTTCCCACTCTACTCTATAGTCATTTCACAAAAAAAAACGCATATGCTTCAAGGTTTACTGCAAAATGTAAATAAAATTGAAAAAAATCTGAATTATACCTGGGTACAAACCTTGAGCCATGAAAGTAAAATATTAAATAACACAGTGCCCGTTTAAGGTGCATTCGTGACATTGTGTGAGGGCACACAAATGAAGCATGATGAAATTCACGTTTCAAAAAAACATCTGTTGCTAACAATTAGCTACATATATTAAGATAATACAAGATTGCTCCTACAAACACAGTACTGCATTGCACTTCTACTGACATAAAAACAATGTACAAATCCTCACAGGTGAAACAAAAATCAAAGTATGGAGAAGCCAGTGTGCAAGCTTTAACCAACACACTGCTCAGCCAATCAGCATAAGCCTATAATCTGCTCAACCAATCAGCACCACCCTAAAGTCTGCCCAGCCAATCAGCATTGACCTTAAGTCTGAGCCTGCAGTTCCACACGGTGTGCTGTCTGCTGCTGCTGCACGGAGTTGGTAAGGACTGGATACTGTGACGAGTTTATTTTGTCAGGTTGCTCTATGAAGTGCGTACCATCAGGTTGCTGTTTGGAACTGGTAGTCAGGTTTACATTTACAATTAGACATTTAGTAGACACTTATCCAGAGCAACTTACATAAGTGCATATAGAAAGGTTTAGCCAACGAAGCTACACTGTCATTTTATTAGCTACCGTTAGTAGCCATCAATATGTTACTTAGAGGTACATATTACATAAACTACATAAATCTACAACAAAAAATGATGTGCCATAGTAGGTGTAAAAAAGAAAGTGAGAATGTAGAGTTTCAAATAGCAAAGGAGGTTATAATATAGTATAGATTTAGCATAGTTGAGGGTAGTAAAACGAGCAAGAAATTAGCATGAGACTCAGATTGAGTGAGCATGTTTTTGTATGTGTGTTTGTATCCATGTGTCTGCTACTCAGGTGCAGTGTATATGGACAGGTTGCTGAGTGGAGTCTGTGAGGTCAGGTTACATTTAGGTTCACATGCACATGGCAGCCGTGATTTTCAGATTTTCTTTCAGCGGTTAAAGGCTATCTGTCAAGTGGGACAGGTCCAGACTGCGCCTATTCACGGCCAACTGACACGGAACACTGGGCAGATTTCCTTTCTAATTGGCCGTAGTTAGCCCGGTTCATGAAGCCCCAAGTCAGTGGTCCCCAACCCTGTTGCTGGAGATTTACCGTTTTCACTCCAACCCTAACAAAGTGGACCTCATTCAACATTTAGGGTCCGTCCCAACATTTTTCACTCCCCCACTACCACTCCTCTCCTACCGGAAAGTATGCAAAACTGCCTGAACGTTTTGAGTACAAGTATTTGCATGTACAGTAAACAATGTACCTGACACTGCGGCTTGCGCCGAGACATTAATTAGTATGTAACCAATAATACGTAATTAAGATGTAATCAGCAACATTAGATTAAAACACAAAGATCAGTTTCCGGGGCACAGAGGAGAGGAGGTGGTAGTGGAGGAAAAGAGGGTGCATTTTTCTAGTATTGGGACGCACCCCTAGGCTGTGTTCGGAATCGCTCCCTATTCACTATATAGTGCACTATTTAGGGTATCGGCCATTTTGTAGGGTGTCCAAAATTCAAAATGTCAAATTTGACACCCTAAATAGTTCACTCAATATCCCTCACAATGCACCACAAAATGTAGGGTACAAACGATGTACACTACATGACCGGAGACATTTTTTTGTCAAGATGACGACGGCTGAGCCTGCGCTGGTCTACAAATGTAAATATAAATGCAAGTTTCATCTTGAAGCCTATATTAAATCAGTTTAGTCTGCTTTATAACCGAAATATAAATAAACGCGGTAGATTAAATATATTACAAAGTGTTAACTATTTTTTTAATTTAACAATTATTACTGTTTAATGGAAAATGCAACTTAATTAGCTAGCTAGCTACCTAGTTACCTAACTTACTATCTACCTACAACAAGACAACAAAACCCTTGTTCAAAATGAAAAAGAACACTTTTTTTTACCGTTTCTTGCATGCTTTACTTTTACGTGCATTTTTTACGTTTTTTTTGTACGTGACGTCACGTGATGCTGTAACGGCGACATGTAGTCCAGCTGTCTCTCGTGTTCGTGTTTGTTAATTTTAATGTATTTTGTTGTGTCGGGCTTTTGACTTTTGTTTTTTCATGCGCTGTGTGGCTGTTGTGTGGGGAGGCGGGCTGGAGATTTTTCGGAGCACTCCTGCCGCTTGTTTTGATGATATTGGCGAATTGTCTCGCCGGGATAATTTTGTTTGTGGTCGTCACCATGGAGACGCATTCGCAACATATGCTCGGGAATGTCCGTTGGATCTGCAGCAGCAAAGTTTACCATTGCTCTTCACCGTTGAAGATGAAGATGTCGAGTTGAAGATGTCGGGACTGATCAGAGACTGCAGGTGGTCTTCAAAGGGCAACCATGGAAGGGAAGGAGAAGATGGTGCGGGGGAGGAGTGAGGCGACGAGTGGGAAGGCTGACGCAGTTCGGTGCTCGTTTCGACAGTACAGAGACCGCAACACTGCGTGTATGGAGGAAAGTCGTGGAGGCGGAGTTTGTGTGTTGGACTGCTAAATGACACTGGACATCTTGGGACAGCGGGGGCTATTTTTAATCATGGCTGTATTCCAATTTAATTCACTTAATTTGATATTGTATGTCTTTAATTGGTGTGTTTGTGTGTTGTGGGTCTGCCCCACTGTCTATGTCATTTTTGTTGTTGCTGGTGGCTACAACTGAAGTTCCCGAAAGGGAAAATAAAAGTTATTCTATTCTATTCTCACCAAGCCGGTGGCCGCTGTGACGTGTAAGTAACCTGCTCAGAAACGGTAGTTTCCGAAATCGTCTCCTCCTTTCACCAGTGAACCCCTATCTAGTGCTCTATGTAGATTTCCCTAAGTAGTGTATAGGGAGGGAGTGAATGAGCGAGCCATTCCGAACACAGCCCCAGAGATCTTCTTGAGCTGCTAATTAGCAGAATCAGATGTGTCAAATTAGGGTTGAAATGAAAACCTACAGGACGGTACATCTCCAGGAATAGGCTTGGGGTCCACAGCCCTAAGTGAAGTAGTGAACCTGACTATCAAGCCTTCAGTTCATGAGATGAAAATCACTATGTAAATGCAACCCATATTAATTGTCCTTTGACTCTGTAAAATTTTGTGAGCTTGGAATTCAAGGCGTTCAACAAAACATTTACAAAAGCAAAAAAGCAAACGCACCACAAGGCTCTGGATGTGCAGAATTAACTGAAAAATATAATAAATCAGCTTTAAAAATTATGAAGTTTCCAACTATGTATACCTCTCCGATCTGTTATTGTGTGATTCCTCCTTCTGGTTACCAGACCATAATTGGGGCAATAAAACGGAGTTCCAACCAATTCTGGGAGCGGTTGGGGTAAAACGAGCGGCAGCTAATTCCAGGGTGGGCTAAGAAATATAAATTCCAAACCGTTTAAGTGCCTGTGCATATTGTCTCCCAAAACACATATATTTTACTTCCAATCAATAGCAGAACACTGGGTCCTGTGGTTTCCTCTCCCTGGCTCCGTACCAAGGCATCCGGACAATCCGCAAGGTCGCTTTTTGTAGTCAACTGACACAGCTGCACACACACACACACACACACACACACATTTATATTCCGCGGTTGCCGTGGGGACTCTTAATGGCTACACTGTGCTCTTGGGGCAGGCAATAAAGGGACAGTGACACAAATCGCCACTGTTTAAAAACATTTAAACAAAAATAATCCCAAAGTAAGTAAGCCTTACCTTGTCTATATCTTCCCCTAAATGGTTTAAAATGAGTTTATAGCCCGGATGGCCGGACTCGATGCGGGAATCAGCAGAGGTCTTGTCACGATTAAACTCTATCACAAGTGCTGCTATAGCCTACTACAACACATGGACCGATGTTCTAAAAACAAAACTTCAAACTTTACGGTTATCGCTTAAGATTGGAAACTTATTATTATTGATTAATCAAAATGAAAACCCACAATTTCAACCTAAGATTTATAGTCTACCGTAAGCATTTAATGTCATATTTAACGCGGATTTATTCGATTTAAGATTCCTTAATTTAGTGCAGCCTGCCAAATGCTGCCGTGATAACATTTAGCATAAAAACGTCGAATTTATACTTAATCGACAAAATGCGAAAAAACTGAACTAAATGTGTATTATTAAGATAAACGGAAACAGTACAACTTACAAGTTAACCGGCATCTTGAATCAACTTGCTGATATGGTGAGGTCTGTGGTCGTTGCGTGATCAGTTCTCCAATCTTGCCCTCTAGCGTTGGGAAATAAAAAGTGCGCTTTTGAATCGGAAAGGCTATTTTCTCATCCTTTCCAACAGTAAATGAATACTTACTGGATGGCTTCTTGTATTCCACATTTCCGTTTTGGCTTGGACTCATCAGAGTGCACTCCACCTTGCCTGGCTTCTCAGTGTCCATTCTGGACGTTTTTTTGTGTGGCCCTTTTTATCCAAGCATGCTGTGAATGCAAATCCCAGACTGTAGTTTGGGCTGGCTCCTTGGGTCTTGAGGCAAAAGTGCATTTTAAATGAACTGTAGTACCCTACTACAATCCATCTGTATAACATTCACATCAAATAAAAAGTATACTGTTGATTAATTCAAACACTTTATTTTGGAGTGTGTCACAAATGATTTTCAGTCAAACTTAAGTTATACTAGCTAATAAGATTAAGCAGCATTCAGAATCACTGGACAGGACTTTTATGTATCGAACACATTCACTATTACATCTACTCCACTCTGAACTGGATTCAGGTCATTAATTATTTTAACATTACCCCATCCAGAGTCCAAATTAAACATTTAATATACGTTAGTAAAGAGGCCATAACCATAATTAGGCCTTAATGCCTAATTACATGTCCTCAGTTTTAGGATCACTAAAATGCCATATCATTTTAATAGCCTTAGCATAAGTTCAAATTCTTCATCTGCTAGTGGCGATATCATGCATCTGCTGTTGAAGATGCATGATATCATAATATGCTCGTACACACCAGGGCCAGTCATACCATGTGTTCAATGCTTGTTCACCTCTCACAACATTCAAGTTTATATACAGTGGCACAAGAACCAGTATCAATGTTCATTTGAGATATGCCTTTTGACATTGATGATACTTGGATATAAGTAAATGAAAGCTGTTATCAGTAATTGTCACTGGCTCAGTGCCTCAACCCTGGTTCTAAAGCCCAAGGTCTGTTGGTTTTCAGTGTTACAGTGTTAAATTGATAAATATAAGCAGTTGACTGCGTTGTTAGCTGAACTCACATAGGTCCTTGTGTTTGAATTGGCTGCTGATGTTAAGGTGCAAACGAAAACCAGCTCTCCAGCACGACTGCTGTACTGTTGGCTTACATGCTCGCAGTCGAACAAGAGGTCCGTTCCTTTCCACAATTATTGCTCTATTATCGCTCTTCTGCTTGCAAGAAGGTTGCATCATACTAAATAATAGTCAAAGAATTAATTTGAGCTAGTTTTATTAACAGAGCACATACTACAGTGGGTAATATATTTAGAGAACATTGCACAGCGCTGTGAGTTTGACAGGAGCAAAGAAAACCAAAGCTGTCATCTGCAATATAAAAATAGTGTCGCTATAAAGTATAAATTAAAACTACTGCTTATTAAGACATTAGATACAAGAACCAATGAGGAACAATAAAAACATATGTCATGACCTGTGGAAAAAAGGCCCTACAATTGAATAATAGGTAACAAGTTGAAGGCATCAAAACACTACTCAGGTATAGCTTACAGAAAGTAGAATTCTGCAATCCAACATGAAATCATGGGGAACATATGATGAAGAATTTAGCATTAACAATAAAGCAACACTGAGATATATGCATTTGTGACAGGAATATATATTGGTAGACTATATATTGACATGGCAACAGAATATTCATATTTTGATTCAAAACATTTGCAAATGAGCTTTCCTTTGTCCCAGAAAACAGACAAAACAAATATATATATTTCACTCGCATTTCTCTAAGTAAGCCATATCTTTTTAGAAATGAAATCTTCAGATAAAAACTTTAAATATGCTAAAATCTAAATATGATCTAGGTTATTCCATAATGGCACAATGCATTCCACTCTGAACGGCCAGGAAAGAAACAATCTCTTAATATGTCCAAAATCCTTCAGACAAATTCGCTTACCTCTTTATAAAACATTCTGCCCGTTGGCTCTTAAAAAGCAACATACAATAATGGAACCGGCCCAATGTGACACCATTAAAGGGAGTGCATTGCACAAACTTGCCGTGTCTGTTTATAAAAAGGCTGTAAATGTTTGTTGCTTTAAAAAAGAGGTACCGTGTTATTAGACTAGGGAATCAGTAGCTCTTTAAAGTGAATCAAAACAGCAGTTGATTTGTCGTATGTACACTACACCCCACCCACACCACAAGCCTACATTTAAATACAGTTCTTCAAGAGGATATCCCAGGTTTAAAAATATGTAGCTACTGTTTATGTATACATATATATAGATCAGCATACTTTAAATTCTCATCTTTTATCATCAATGTCTTGTTACAAACTGCATGCATAACTCATAACTCATTTAGAGTGTGTTTAACAGGCAATACAAGCACTAACAATTTGAGAGCTCGTCTATTTTCTAGTTTTTGATTTATAAAAGCACCCCAGAAAGCGGTCTGCACGTTGTTACTTGTACAGTAATGTGACGTCACCTTCACAATCCCCTTAGTGTGAAATTTTCAAAGACAAATTGAGGAAGACACCTACTACTTTTTACGTGGCTTTAAATGAGTGATCTCCTGAGCTTTACATAATAAAATGTAATGTTTTAGATTTGATTAAATAAGACCATGACACAAACACTCGCCAATGCATGGAGCGTACACTACCATTCAAAAGTTTGGAATCACGGAGACATTTTTATATTTTTGACAGAAATTGATACATTTATTCACCTAGCATTAAATTCATCAAAAAATACAGTCAAGATATTGATAATGTTACAGACTGCAATTTTTCTTTCAATCTATTTCTGCCATTTTTACACATAGTCCCCCCCATTTTAGGGAACCAAAAGTAATTAACATAAATTTAAATAAAGACATAATATTTAATATTTGATGTAAGTCATCAAGGGTCTGAGGTATCAAACAAGCCACAAAACATCACTCTGCTGCCAGATATGCAATAGATATAGGTGGATCACTTTAAGGGTTGTTTCTCTTTACTCATTTTCCTATTTAAAAAATAAGTCAAGAGAAACAGTTGAACTGATCCATCCATACAGTGCCCTCCACTATTATTGGCACCCTTGGTAAAGATGAGTAAAAAGGGTTATACAAAATTCACCGATTGACACACTGAAAAAAATTGAAAAAATTGAAAAAGATCCATTGGATTGATCACTTTAAGGGTTGTTTCACCTGACAAAGTTTCCTATTAAACTCTATAGAAATATAAGTCAGGAGAAGAAACCCTTCAAGTTATCCATCCACATCTACTGTATTTCTGGCAGCAGAGTGATGGTTTAAGGCTTGTTTGATACATCAGACCCTTGATGACTTAGAGCCATTTAGCCAACCCACGTGTTCCATACTGTTCCAGTGTAATTTACAGCTAAATCTAGTCCCACCCCCCAATTCCCATAGAGATCCATTCAAATGCAGACGTTATAATATCGCCTGTAAGAGTACCAGAAAATAAGATATCAAGAGTCTTTTGATGTTGTTGGGTCACAGACATCAGGAAGTTATGGCATGCAAAGGATATGCAATCAAATATTAAATATGATACCTTTATCTAAATGTATGTTAATTACTTTTGGTGCCCTAAAATGAGGGAACTATGTGTAAAAATGGCTACAATTGCTAAAGTAGAAATAGATTGAATTTAAAAAAAATGTAGTTTGTAACATTATCCATGTCTTGACTGTATTTCTTTTTTAATCAATGTAATGATACCTTGTTGAATAAAAGTATAAATTTCTTTCAAAAACATAAAAATGTCTCAGTGATTCCAAACTTTTGAACG
This sequence comes from Synaphobranchus kaupii, assembly GCA_029718625.1. NCBI lineage: Eukaryota > Metazoa > Chordata > Actinopteri > Anguilliformes > Synaphobranchidae > Synaphobranchus > Synaphobranchus kaupii. The sequence continues at coordinate 28,322,583 of CM056392.1, read as the reverse complement.
GTAGTGTATATGCAAACAGTCCAACAACAGTATTTAACAGTCCACGATAAAATTATATTTATTATTTCTAGTAACTTGTTAATCTTGCCCCCATATGAATGACATTAACCTGTAGTTACCATAATATGACAATATTATTACTATTGTTTATTTTTTATTAATGAATAGGGACAATATGGATAATAGTAATCATACTCATAAAAAACCTTGCTAGAAATGTTTGTACACGACAATTATCAGCAGCTAATTCATATTATCTAATATGAAATTGGTTACATAACAACACGTTATCTCGTCCTCTCATCACAGATAGTTCAGCGTATTCGGACACGTCCTACCGCGCAGCGTGACAGCACTGCCCACGAGTTTCTGCCTGAGAAAGATGCCAAAACACGCGAATCGATGTCGCGCGGCGCAGGGCGAGGAGGAATCCCATTTTCCTTCCGCCAAAACGAGCGTGCGTTCAAACGTGCGGACACGTTTGAAAGGCAAGGGTCCTTCTGCCCAACACGATGCCTGCCGGTCAAACCCTGAATGACTCCAAACGCATCCTACTGGCTTTCCTGCTGCCTCCCTCCACCTATCCCAGCATGCACCTCCCTGCTACCTACAAAGTTTGAAGCTGATGTGAACTCTGATTAGTATTAATATGACACGTGTCACACAGACGTATTACAACCCTCATATCTTGACCTATGTGCAAGTAATTAACACCCCCACCCCACAATGTGCTGTTCAGTCACTGGCTGTCTCACAGAAAGCAATGGGACAGAGGGACCAAGCTTTTGGGGAACAGACTGTCGAAGCCAATACCATAGACTGAGTAGTTGCGTTAAACGAGGCTGAGACTGGAGTCCCGTCTCATAAACAGAATCCTGCAGTTCCTAAATATGAATCTGAGCAGCCTTGTGTTTCTCTTTGGCATATTACTGAGTGTAAAGTCTGCACCCTAATGACGGTCAGTTGTGTATTACAGTTCTGTTTTAATGTAGGAAAAAGATAACGCTTCCTTTGACAGTCCCCTACGTACTAGGTATTTATTTACCAGGTAAATACATGGTAAGAATAGCACATAATAGGGTAAATACCACTGGTCAAAAATAGAGTAAAAAAAGACTCTGAAGAAGACGTCGTTGACGTCGAAACGTCAGTCGTATTAAAAATTTTTTTTTGCTCTGAGCTCTGTGTGCTCCAGTCCTCCTTATCTCGGGTTAGTCCTAGTGAAGTAGTCCGGGTTTGGTATTCTTTCTACCTCCTCTATTACCTATCAATTCAAGTGACTACCTTGCAGTTATCAAAGGTTTAGATTAGGTTATAGCCTGAGCTTAACTGTGCACTTAGGGGGAAATTATACAATACTTTCCTGGGTATAAATCAAAGATTTGGGTTGGTAATAGCCTGTTTAATTACGTTCTTTCTAGGAATTAAGGCAGAACCTTCTAAAAATAAACCTTCTTTTCATAGTAAGTGATCATGGCTACACACATTTTAAAGGGTTTATTAGACCCGCATAGAGACTATGAAATTGTTTCTTTATAGCGGGTCAAAATTATAGCAATACTTACCTGGTAACAAGTTACAAGTTCTAAATGTCAAAATTCCTATGAATTACACAATCAAACTCAGGCTATAGCCAACCTAAGCTTTGTATTTCAGTTTTAGTTTCTTTGTATTTACCTTTTTTACCAGTGGTAATTACTCAATAATTTGCTATGTTTATCATGTATTTACCTGGTAAATACCTAGTACTTAGGGAACTGTAAAAGAAAGCATTACC